>VYZS01096749.1:0-29302 GCA_013400695.1 Neodrepanis coruscans
GTTGTTATTGTTATTATTATTTTAAAGAAGCCTGCAGAGGACAAGATTGAAGAATTCAAAACAAAGGGTACCTCATCTCTTAGGGATTTGTCCAACCTCACAGCTCCCATTCCTAACTCAAGGGACTGCACCAGTACAACACACGTAGAAGGGACACGTCACAACCACAAATCAAGCTCAAACAGACACAGACAAGAAAAGGCAAACCAAATCAGGCAGCACTTACTGCCCGTGTTCTCACCTGCCTCAGGCCTCTCTTCCGCCCCAGGGGCTGCTGCAGAAGGAGGTTCTGCTGTCCTGGCTCACTCTGCACACTCGCCACCCTGTGAGACGTTGACAGCATTAGCCCGAGCTCAGAAGCACCCTGTACACACCTAGTAGGTGTCCTGGCAATTGGGACTAAAATAAATAAATAAATCATAGGTCAACCAACCACTAATGGCAGAGTCACTTCAAAGAGCAGTGCTGTCTTTGAAGGATGGGGAGGACGTGTCTGTTGGGTTGTGGCTCCCAGGACTTAGGGGAGAGGTGGGAGGTGGAATCATGGCATTCAGGACTTGGCCACACACAGGTAGCATCCAAATATAAATAACTGCAGATTTCAGTTTTCAGTCATTGATTGATGCATCCCACTGAGCAGCACTCACTTCTCTGCATCCTTTGCCACATCAGTGAAGGCAAGAACATCACCTTCCTAGCTCAGAAGTCTTCTTATTTGCTTTTCCTTTTTTCAAGGACAATGTTGTAAAAGCTACTTTTTTTTTTCCTCCCAAATAGACTCCACAGCCTCATCACAATTTTGTCATCTGGTTTTAATTTCAATTTAAGTCAACAAACAAAAAACAAACACAAAGTGACAAAGGATCCATTCACATAATGGATGCATGAGTTATGTGAACAAGGCCCCACACTCAACACTTGCAGCCTTAAGTCTTTTCATGGCTAACAAGCAGACAAGTGAATGAAAATTAGATATATATATATATATATATATAAACACAACTTTTTGGTTTTAAATATATTGGCACAAAATTTCTGAAAACCTGCAGTAGAAGAATCTTTAGCAATAAAACATACTTAGCTACATACAATCTCATACTATCATTCAACTGACCAGTTAATCTACTTAATATAAAAATACCACCATCCCCTCATCTTTAGCAAAGCACTGTATTCCTCCAGACAGTTAAAAACTGGTCATGAAGGATGTCTGTAGAGAGGCTTAAAAAACTCTGTGTCCTGAGCAGCTCATTCTTTGCTTTGGCAGAAGTTATCAATTGCCTGTAGAATGTTTGGTGGAACAGAACTTGGAAGCTTCCTGCTCTGCTTTGGGGCAAAGTCTGGTTACCTGACCTGAAAGTCCTATTCCTTCCTCCCTTATCATTGCAACTAAAGCCAGAGTTTGCACTAAACCATATCCATGTGTTTCTAGCAGCTCTTTTGACTACTAATGACCCCGGACACTCCCTCAGCCATCTCACCACAACTGCACTGCTTGGAAAAAAAAGGAAAAGCTGCAAGCTCAGAGCCAGAACAAACAAGACATATTTGATTCCTTTTCTTCCTCACACAGCTCTTCAAGTGAGATCCCTGGAACATATATCCCGGCTTTTCCGTAGGGTATTGACATGATTTACATACCAAACATCCCAAGCATCATGCAAACACTCGCCCATGGATCAGCAGAGCCCTCAGAATTACTCCCTGTCGGTAGGACTGTGTTCTTGACCCAGACAGTAATTGCAGCACATATGACTGGTAAGTTCAGAAGCAACACATCACCCCTTATTAAAGCAAATAGGCTGTATCTTAATTAGTCCTTAAGTTTGTGATCCAGACTACCTGGAATTACAGCTTGGAGAATTTCCTGAATCTTTTGTTTCTAGGATTAGATAAAATCTTATTCTCCTGAATTTTTAGAAGTTTTGAGAGTGGTTACTAGTATGTGAATGAAGTAGGAATTAGCTGGAGAAGGTCTTGAAAAAGTATTTTTTGACTGGATTAGCTTTGGAGAATCCTGTTACAATTTCTGATGAAGGAAAGGTAACTCTTAGTTCTATGAGTGAGGAGACATAAATGTCTGTAATAGAAAGATTACAATTATATTCAGTACAAAACACTGGTTACAGTGTTGAAACAAACTCAGTTCGTGTGTTACGAAAAAACTTTAAAACAGTCATTAGATAAAGGATGTACATGGACTGTGTGAGGGCACAGAGGCTACAGATGAGCAAAAAAACCATTCCCATGGAATAACTGTACACTGAAGACAAACAATATGTGAGCAAAAGAAAGGCTGGACTTTGTGTCTTCCTGCTGGAGCGGGATTTTCAGCCTGGCCTATGTCATAAGCAAAGTGAGTTAAGTGAGCTGATGGATATTTGTTTCCAGTACTGAATCATTATCCAATCTGGTATAATTTGGGATGATCTTAGGAGCTGAAATTGCAGATATCTGTTGCAGGCAAATAATGGACCCAAGAGCAGCTGAGTGTCACAGAGCTGTCTGTGCATAGCACAGTCCTGTTGTCGCTGTTTTTCTGCCTCCTATCCCCAGACTTTGAATAAGGGAAGGAGAGAATCATAAAGACCATAAATTTTGGATTAGTGACTGAATTTGCAGATATAACCTTTTCCATCATGAGGGTTTGTGAGGGTTTCTTTTCACATCAAAGAGATCTTGTTTCCGTGAAAATGCATGTGGCAGGCAGAGGGTTGGCTCTGTGCATCCTGCCCTCCCTCCTTTTCTTTCTCTCCTGCTTTACCAGACATGACCAGGTATATATACTGTTCTTCTGGCAGCCTGTAGGACCCTTCCAAGGAACATCGAATCAGATGCCATTTCAGCTGACAGTACATTTGCCTTCCATGGCAAAGTGATTGGTAAGAATAAGTTTTTCTGCAGAACATAAGCCAGATTTATTTGGAAGAACAAACTAGATTTATTTGGGAATAACAAACCAGACTTTTTTCCTGCCCAACACACAGATGCTCTGTCACTCTCTGAGTATTTCTGTCAGGGGTTTATCTGCACAATAATGTTACTCCCATTACACAGGGCAGAGACAGGTGAGCTAAAGAACAAACCAACTCAACTTTGTGGATGCACATTGCCAGCACTACGAGGAGCGAAAGCCAGTGCAGTCACACACTGGGGCCAAAATGAACTTTGTCAAGCATAAGAAGATGCTCAGGAATTACATGAAACCATGCAGCAAAATAAAACAAAAGAAAAGAAAAGAAAAAAAAAAGATAAAAAAGAAGAGACAAAAAGAAAACAGAGACAAAGGAAGCAAGGAGTTTAAATATCTGTTACAAAGATGTACATGCTTGCCATGCCATCACGGTGGAACATACACACTCTGTGTCCCAAGACATCTAATGAGAGGGTTGGTGGACAAAGGCAGCAGAGAATGGGTTAAATGTATTGTATTCCCAGACACATCCAGCCCGGTTATCTTAGATCTGCTGCTGCAATTGCCCTGGCAATGTGGCTTCACTCCATTGTTGTGCCTATCTTGGCTTAGTGATGCCTTATAGAAAAAAAATCAAACAACACAGAGAAATATGTTTGTGCATCAGATTTCCATTACATGACTCCTCTTTCTTCTTCCTTTCTGATTTGGGAAAATATTCTCTCCTGTCAGATCATAACCACAGCAGATCATGATGCTGGACACATATGCTGCTCAGCTCTGTACCCCATGCTGTCTGAGCACTTCAATGCTCTCCCCTTCCTGTCTTCCCTGCTTTTCTACATGGCTGGTTCTAATTGCTGTAGAACAAAGGGGAACATACTTTAGTCTTTTTTTGTGTCTGTCACTATTTGTTTAATGTATTTAAGACTACTACCTTCCTTAAGGGTCTAGTCCCTAGTAAATACGATTTCTTTATGTCAGTTATGACTAAGCATCAGCTTTGAATTTGGAAGTCGACCCTAAACAGTTATTGTTGTGCTCCAGCTAAAATCAAAGTTACATAAAAAAATCCTCAAGTCTGCTTTATTCAAAAGTAATGTCCCTGAATGTAAAACCAATTTAATTCTGTCCTATGATCCCCAGAGGACAATGTGTTCCCACAACATCTGCTTTATTTCTCCTGTCCTTTAGGGGAGGAATCCAATTTGCACATTTAACAACGCAGTTGAAACATCTTTTCCTCCTCACAGAGTTCTAACCTAGCCTTTCTAGACACATTTGCAGTATTTCCCTGTCTTCAATCCTTCTAAGGCTTTGCAGCCCTGCTGCCCCACCTTCAGACATTAGTGCCTGCTCCTTGAAAAGGGTAACGAACCTCAGCAGAACTGACTCCCAAGTACATCTGTTTGCCTTAGCAGATCTCTGTACCACAGAGCAGAGTGGAAAATAGCGTTGTCCTGGTCCCTAGAGAAAATTTGTGTGACAGAAACCCACTATGCAGCTGTTACATTTCAAGGTTCAAAATAAACTATTTTGTTTGAACTCATCTACTGACTTATCTGTCTCGTATTCCTCAGCCTCACCACTGTAATTAGGATTGACTCCCCTTCCCCTTAACAAGATCAAACCATTTCAAAATCAACACTGATGTAACCTGATATCAGGTCATTATGGCTTTAACTCAGATATGGACCTTCTCCTTTATCCTCCTCCTCAACTGTAGTGAGTTTTCAGCTCTGCTGAAGGTACAACATGGAAGTTCTTTGACTGAATGATTTCCGTTCTCTTTAGCGCCCAAACGTGTTCAGATGAGATGCAATCCATCTTGCTTTATCAAAAAAACAGGTAACAATATTCCTGCTTCTGCCAAGAAGCTGATGTCTTTTCCTAACACCACTCCTGCAGTAGCACCAGAGCCCGATCTGCCAAAGGACACCGGGAGTCCTGGCATGAGCTCAGTGACATCACCAAGGACAAACCCTTCATTTGTCAGTCAAGGTGAATGAACAAACAAATACAGCAGCCTGTCGCCACCCCAAAAAGCCACTACCATCACCTGAACGATCAAACTAATGAAACAAAGCATTCACACAAATGCCTCCCAGCATATCCACAGCTTCTACTGGTGCAGCAACAAAATAGTGTCTTATTCTCCATGTTGCCAATGTAAGGGGCCGTGTTATCCTGGAAGGAAACAGAGATGCTCTTGGGACTAACAACAGCTCTGCAACCTCAGGAGGATGGGTTGGGAGGTTGGAGCACAGCAGCAGGACGGGAAGGATGATTAAGACAATTGAGCTGGCTGTTAAAGGTGCAGCCTTCCCTTAGAAAGCTCATTCCTGACCCATTTGACACACTGTCTCTGTGTTTGTTCCCTTGTCTATGGGCAATGGGGAACAGCTAGACCTGAACTCCAGCACTTTCAGGGCAATTTCAAATAAATATTAATGGTGTCCACCTGCAAGATTTCTAAGGTGTCATTTGAGAACTGGAATTGCTTTGTAAAAATAATGAGAATTATTGTAAAGCACCCACAGAGCACTATATTCCACAGGATTTACCATAATTAGTTTTATTAGTGAATGGTAAAGAACACAGCTTGATATTGTTACTAAATCTTTTGTAGAGACAGCATTGTGAGATGAATGGAAAAACAGATGTCTCTGTTTCATACAAGCCTCCAGACTAATGCTTGTAACAGCCTACAGCTAATGCCTCGTGGATAATCTTTCTCAAGCAATTGCTAAACAAGGGGAAAACCCCAAAGCCAGCCCACTCACTACAGCTCTTTCTTTCCTCTTACCCTAAGCCTCCTCAAAGTTATTGGCAATCAAAGCTGAAAACTGAAGGTGGGTTGCTACACCTTTGACTTGCAGGCCTGAATATCAATGAGCCACAAGAGACAGCGATGGAGAGAGTGACAAAAGGTGAGAAGAAAAGACAGGAGGTTGGAAACGGCTCGTTTCCCAGCACACACACTGACAGACAGGTAGTGTTAACACTGTACCTAGAGAGGCTGCCCTCAGTGGCCAGGCTCGGGGAGTCATCGAGGACATTAGGTTCACTGCAGGAGGGGCAGGGAGATTAAGAATTTAGGGAAAGAAAACGCAAAAAAGCATGTGCTTGTCTCTGTTTTCAAGGGAAAAAATATCAACGGAATAAAAAAGTAAAAAAGGATGGTAACATTAATTGGTCTTGCACTCTCAACAGCACATACATGACTCAGAGGAGCTGAAAGAACATCTGATCACAGGAGCAGTCTTTAGAGGGAGTTTACACTGCATTGAGCCTTCTACATCTCTGCTGAGATTTGGGGAGCTGAGAAGTTCAGCAGGATGTGTTCCACACAAAATAAGGGCTGGGAACAATTTTCAAAGCCATTTTCCTGCAGCACTCTCATTTATTTCAGTTCTATATATTTCCAGCTCCATAGAAAGCTTTTTTCCTTCCCCCTTCCCCATGAGCCACTTCTTCCTGAGGGAGGGCTAATTTATGTCCCATGAGCTACAGACCACTCTCCTTCTGGTACAGCTCTAAGGACAAACAACTGGAAAACAAGGTCTCTTAGTGCAGTGACACTGTAAATAAACAGCTGGCGAGGACCCTGGCAAAGGAGTAAAAAATCTTATTGCCTTTCTGCACCGCAGTCACCAGGCAGGAGCAGGCTGCACAGCCTGTAGGAAAAACATGAAAGAAAGAAAGCAGTCTGCGGGGTTACCAGCAGGAAAGCTGTAATAATATTACTCAGCATTAATTAGTTTACATTTGTGAGGTGGTCTGGAAGCCCAGAGACAATCCATAACTAAAAGGGCGTGATGTCGAGGACTGTAATTACCCTTTGTTGAGCTGGTCCTTTTCCTACCCAGATAAAAAGTGATTCTTCTGTTACACCAGGTACTTAAAAAGTAGAGGGCAAAACTCTGTGTTAATTAGTCTTTTTTTTCCCTCCATGATTTGGGATTGCACAAAGCAAAGATTGCTATTAGTCAGCTGTGACCCTTATGAAGTTTATGCATTGGAGATGGCAGTGAAAGATAGAGGAAAATGCAGCCTTGCATATTACTCTTTTAGGAAACAAAGGGACTGAATCTATTGAGTTCAAAAGTCAAATAACTTCCTGTAAGCCCTTTTGTGAAAATTCACAGATAAAATCTGTGTAACCTCCCTCTTGTAAATCACTTCTCCTGTCTCTGCTGGTATGTACCACAGCTGATGCTTTCCCTTCACCTATCAAGGTTATTTCTTAAATTCCAAGCAAGACTGGGGAGGGAGAAATGTTGTTTGATTTTCCAAGCCTAGTCAAGAGATACTGTAGAATTTATTTTTTAAATGTTCAAAGAAAATAACATAAATTAATCTGTCCATTGTCAGATATTGTTGGATAACTATGCTGCAGACAAATAAAACAATAAACATTGCTTACTTAGAGGGGAAAAAAATCACATTTAAATGCAAAACTTCTCTCTACATCTTCTACAGATGGACATTTCCCAAATTCCAATCTCTTTCTCACCACTCCATGTTAACCAGGAATAAGGCAGTCAGAGTTATTTGTATCAACAAGTGTATTTCTGATTTGCAACAGTATTAAATCCCATCTTTGAACATGACATTCAGTATCTGTGATGAGCCTAGTTACTATTCCAGAAAGGACAAAGACCACATGGAAGAAAACAAAGTAAATCAAACAGGATGCCTCTGTCCCCTTTCCCTGCTTCTTGGGATTCCTTCCCGCTCCCTACACAGATTGGGTACAGTCCCCTGCTTCAGTGCATAACCCCAAAACTGTATTTTCTTTTTGCTATCCAGCAGTAGCAGAGGAAAATAATAATGCTGAGTGTTTCTAAAACTGTTTAAGTGGAAGGTTTCTGTGGATGACAGCTTATTCTTACAGACCTTATGTGACATAGGTCATCTTGGAAAATTATTATTGCCAACCCTGCACCCTTGGTCCAACACTATTCCAGGATGAATAAATTTAACATCACTGTGCTGGCACTGATTCCACTATTCCCCCATCTCTGATGTACCTGAGCCATTTCTGTTCTCATGACTATAAATGGGGAAGGTGAAAAGCCCATGTTGTTACCTTTGGCTGGGTAACATGCCCACCTCAGCCTGAGGTGCAGACATGCTGGAGAGATGGCTGGAGAACCGCCTCCTCCCAACGGCACCCATTAGGTATGCTTCTTGTTCACTTACCACACTGGGCATGCTCAGGGAGTCATCTGGAAAGAGAGGGAAAACAGGAAAGGAGAGGAAACAACCACCCCAAAACCCACCTGCACCTCCACACTTGTCAACAGACAATAGGATGCCAAAAGCAAACTCAGCCTTTACTTACCCAGAGCCCAGGCCTGAAAACTGGAATATTCCATTAGATCTTACAGTCACAGTGCAGAAGGACATACGCACAAAACCCTGCAGGATGGCAAGGCACATGGAGGGCAGGGATTTATCTATGCTTTCAGGAAAATGTGTTTGGGGAATTCAGCTTCCACTAGAGTTCAATTCCTGTGATTAATAAATTGCTTGTTAATATACAGCGTTTCTGGCATGAAAGTTGTAATGTGGCATTTTGCGGTGTGAAATAAACTGTTGCTGTGACACAACAAAGCACTGTTACAAAAAAGAAAATACACGACAGCAAAATGCAGAACTGACACCCTTCAACACACTCTGGGACATGCATTTTAAAGTGTCACGAAAAAAGTGGTCAAATAGACTCAAATACACCGTACTGCAACCAAATTATGCAGACAGTTGGATTGCAGTTGAAATCTTCAGCACTGCTTCCAATTTATAAAGCACCTGGAAAGAAATGACTCTGTTGTGGTCTTTACCACAACAACTTTTAATAATAAATAATAAAACAAAGGGGAGGTTTTGTGTAATTTTCTCTTTTCTTTTTGACCTTTTCCGATTCTGATGTACTGAAATATTTTATGGCAGCATTAAGCCAAGGCAGGGCTGAGACAATAATGCCACAGTGAGATAGGAAGATGGCACTTATCATTCCTTAGGGTGGCTCAGAATTAATATGAGGTTGGAACTAGAGTTTGCCACAGTGAGTAAATATCTGAGCAACGTATTGAGCAGTAGAGCTCTGAGTGGACTGTACCCCATTTAGAGATGAACTCAGCCAAAATACAGTAGGGCTGAGCCTGGAAAGTTTCAGGCTAACTGCTCTTTCTCAAAAGGCAATTCTGTGGTAACTGCACAGGCCTTTCTCTTGAGCTCCCCATTTCCACTCCTCTTGTTTGGTGTCTTTGGGGGTCAGCAGTTCTCAAACACACAAGTGAAGGACTTGAGTTTTGGCATTAGGCAACCAGTCATTGTAGAATCAACCAACCAGAAGCCAGTGTCCCTGCGAAAGCAAGGGGAAGCCCAAGCCTGATGACATATGAGCAGAGTTCTCTACCCTGGCTTTCAGTGAAGGAACAGCTCAGAAGCAGAGAGAAGGCAAAATTCCAAGAATAACATGAATCTCAACTGAAATGAAAAACCAATATTCAGATCATTGCAAATAAGTCCCCAGAAAATTCACTATCCGGTTCTTTCTAAACTGGCACCAGAAAGCCTGGCAACCTCAGAACCTGCCATCTGCCCAACAGGGAGATCAAGCTTCTGTTGTCAGTAGGTTTAAGGCTTAATTTGCTCTTTGTTAATTGAGTGACACAACCACATTCTGAGTGACACAACAGACATTCTACCCTTGTGGAGAGCCACACCTGGATCCCATGCAGCACAAGGACAACTTGTCAAAGCATCCGAACAGAAGTGATGAGCAAGAAGTACTAAGATCCTTCTGGAAAAGGATTCTAACTACAGAACCGCAGCCCCTGCCCACTGTTGTGATGAAGGTCAAAGAGAGAACTGTTTGCCAAATGCCTTGTCAGCACTGTGAGGATTGCATGTCAGCCCATGTCTCAGACACTAAAAATCTGCCTATACCCTTCCCTTTTCCCTGCCACAGCTCAGGAGGCAATGAGGAACCACGTACAACCCAAACTTTAACACCATGAATGGTGTAGCAACTGCACCAATTTCTCTGCCTCGTGCTCCTTTTGTTCACACCAGGACAGGGGCAGTCCCTCCGGCCTCTGGGGCACGGAGAAAACACCTTCACTATTTGGGGCTTAGCCTGGACCAACAGCCACGTACTTTCTTCGTCCTCCTCGTCTGTGCGGCTCAGCGTGTCCTGCGAGGCCTGCTGGGAAGGCTCGCTGTCCTGCTCCCAGACCGTGCCAGTGCCGGTGTTGGAGCGGGACATGGTGGCCAGGCTCAGGCGGTAAGCAGAGGTGGAGGTGCCCACGGTGCTGACAGATGTCTTCCCTTGGTAAGCTGTGCAAGAGCGGGGAAATCAAAGCCAAGTCAATGATGGCACTGGAAACCAACAACCAGCCAAGCGTTCCTGACACATCGGGCACCTCATTTTGCCCAAATAAGTGGGGCAGGGATGGCAGAGGTGATAAAACACCTACACCTGCCCTGGCTCACCTCACCTCTCCCAAAAGCTATTTTTCTTATGCAGTCTGTTTTTCACAACCTTACTGTCATATTTTCCAGATCAGCTTCAACATTTAGGAAAAAGACAAATTATTGCCAAGTAAAAAAAGGCTGAAGCATTTCCTTTTGAATATGTTTTCCTGAGAACAAAGCACATAAATCCCTTTCTATGTGTAAGCAGCAGCTGCCATCTTGTGGCAAAAGGGGTGACTGTCATGGGAGAAATGTGTCCTCTCATGCAGGAGAGAATCCAGTACACCATCAGCTCGAGGAAGCTGATCTGGATGTCACAGTAGAGAACAGTCAAAGAGACCAAGAGGAGAAAGGAAGAGGCAGATCTGCTGCTGCCAAACAGCCAGACTTTTCTGCATAAGCAGGTTTGGCTTTACAGGGGCTACACTGGGATTTGGGGCTGGACAAGCCAGCTCAAACAGCAAGAGCTGGCTGCTGGGGCATAGGACTCAGACTTGCTGGAAAAATAGGTGCATTTCACAACTAACCTGGACTTCTGTTGGCTGTCCAGTGAAAGGCTGGGCTGGGCCTAGGCTCCAGGGGCAGTCTGTCGGGAGGTGTGCGGATTGCCCCACACCCCTCCTAGGCAGTGGGCAGGTCTGTCTCACAAGTGAGCAGCTGGCCAGACTGGGCTGATGGCCCTGAGCTCTCCCTGCACTCCTTACCTGACCCACTGTGCACAGCCTCCTTCAGGATCTTTAGCTCATTGTTGAACTCGGCGATGAGGGAGCTCTTGCAGAGTGGGCGTGGGATGAACCGTCTCTCCAGCTGGTCAGAGATGTGCTGTTGGGCCATCAGCTCCTCATGGTTCTCAGCTGGCTGGGCCAGCAGCTGCAAAGTTGGGATGCGTTAGCATGGCAGGGAGATGGTGCCCAGGGAACTGGGACTAGTCTCCAGAACAGCTTCAGTCTGCAGCCAGCAGACCATCCACTTTATAGGCAGAAGGATTTGACTCCAGCTATGAGGTTTCCACCTTGTCTTTTGGGTACAACCATGTATTTGACTGAACAAATATTGAAACCACATTGGCACAGGGTATATGGGGATGAGAGGTTCCTAATGCTAAGCTCTACCCTTGGACATGAGACCGCTCCTTCCTCCACAATGATTTATTCTGACCAAGAGACAACACAGGCTAAATAAATTAGAGTAGCATGTGCTGGTTTACCTGGTAAGCAGGGAAGAGCTGTGATTAAGCCCCTGCCTCAGCCTAGCAGCTGTCTGCCCATCCACAAAAGTCCCAAGAGATAGAAAGTGGGGTGGTCCTTCCTGGCTGTTGGCTGTATTGCCTGGCTCTATGCAGTAGAGAGATTTCTGCCAACACCCTCGCAGGCTCAGCATATCCATACTACCTTCAAGTGATTTGAGTGTCTTTCTAAAATTAAGCACCCATGCAAACCCTCTTGGTCCCGCCTATAGTAGTTTCCATCTAGAGGAACTCAGACTAGCTGCACTCTACGGATCAGAGCTACTGTATGGCTGGCATACTCTTTAGTGCTGGCTAGGAAAAAGCCCTGTGATTTAGTTTCAAAGGATTCAAAGGATTGGCCTACCAACTTCTGAAAGGTAACTGCCTACACACAGTTCTTCCAGAAATGCTGTTCCTCAGTTCTCATCTGGGGAATAAGGGATATCTTGCCTGCGGGGTGTGATCTATCAGGGGCCAAAGCAACTGTTACCTTGCACTGGATGAAGGGCCGAAGAAGCACAAAGATAGGGATCCGTGTTCGTACGATAAAGTCGAGGAAATCCCACAGGGCCAGCCCTCCCACCTTCCGCAGGGCCATCTCCTTGACTTGCAGGCTCAGCCAGTACCATTGGCTGTCCAGCTGGCGTTCAAAGCAAACAAGGATCACCTTCAGGGCTAAAGGGGGAAAACACACCAGTAAAGGGCAGTCAGAGATGTTACCAGTGTCCCTCACAAGCACTGGGGAAGCAATAGGGGGGCCACAGTGGGCAGAATCCTAACAGACAAGCTTGCATGCACATGCACATGCACTCTGACACACCTCAGAGTCACAACTGTCTTTTCTATCAGTCTCTAAATGTGGCAGGGAAGAAGCAACTAACCTTCTTGTAATAAAGGCCTCAGGATCAGGACTGGGAGTCCCATTTCCTACTTCATACCTAAGGTCCTCTGTATTGTCTTGCTCTAGCTTCCCTTCTCCCTGCCTGCACAGTTCTTTTGTCTTCCTAGAATTCAGGTATTTTGAAAGCTGCTAAAGGTGGGAATACAGCCCTGGCTGATGAGACCACCTCAAAAATCTTAATCAAGCATATCCACACAAAGATTTGCCCTGTGAGCACAGTAGCCTGTCTATAGGTGATTTATGGGATAACAAGAAGAACCTTTCTGGCATTGCAGCTGCCTAAATACAAATACAGTTCAGTAAGCCAAGGGTTGTAGTTCACAATAGTACAGCATTGAAAATAGGGATGAACAGTGATGAGGTTCCAAACAATGCTCTACATTGAAGTGAGTAGTGACCAACACTTGACAAACAGGAGACACAAGGAATCTCTCCCTTTCCATGCTCCCCTGGTCTGGAACAAACAGGGAGGCCTGGGAATTGTTGGGGGAAGCTTGACTACTTCATCTTTCTTAATGGGATAGCCGAGACTCTCAGCCGTCACACATCTGTATCCCAGTTTGTTGAGCCAGGGGTTTAAACCAGTGGTGAACTGCCAATTTTCCATCAGTGTTACCCCATTCCTCAGATACAGGTTAAGAAAGATGTCTTCAAATAAATGCCCCCACAAAATCAGAAACAGAGCAGCTGTTTTTGAAGGAGTGCTTTGACAGGAAACTCTCCCCGTGTAGCCTCGATAGCCTGCAGTACTGCTGCCTCTCTAATTTCATTGTTTTTTCTTTCACCTGTGGGTCATATGTGAGATAATACAGTACCCTGCACCGTCATACAGCAAGCACAGGGCAAGTTAGTAAAGACCATGTGTGCAGGGCCAGCAGACAGACAGACCACATCATCTTTCCCCCTAGCTGGCCAAGGGCAGTAGGGCAGTGAGTTTAGGTGCTGACAAGGCAGTCTGACTTTTGAGGCTTCACTGTTGCACTCTGGCAGTATGAAACCTGAACAACTTCTACCTGTGCTGGTCTCCTCCAACTGCAGTGCAGACACTGCTCATGTTGCAATATATTCCAGAGATGCTCTTGACTTCATGCTCTGGCCTGGCTCCTTGTTCAGGACACCTCTTAAAGCAGTTCTAAAGAGGTCAATTAGCTCCTGCCTGAGATGGTTTTCATTGGTGCTCTTTAAAGTCTTGGACACTCCCCTTTAGCTCTCTCTCTTCTCAGAGGTCAGCAGAAGCCATCACTCACCCAGGTAGGCAGCCTGGCTGGTGGACTCTGCGAGCCCTTCCCGACGCAGGTCCTTCCCTGCATCCCCTGGCGTGGAGCAGTGGGCAGGGGAGCTCTCCAGCATAAAATTCTTGCTGCGGGAAGTGCTGATGATGCGAGGAGGCAGGAGGATATTGTTTACAGTCTGGAGCAGTAGGAGGACCTCAGGCTGCTCCAGCCAGGGGCTGTCTGAGGTGCATTGGGAGGGGAAAGAGAGAGAAAGATCAGGCTACATCCCATCAAAAACACACAAAAGATCCAGACCCTGTTCAGCTGCAAAATGGGGTGCATCTCAAATGTCCCCTAAGCCAAAACTTCTTCCCCCACACCTTGTTATGCTGCTTCTCCTCCTGTAAGCAAAGGCAAAGTTTATTTTAGCACAAACACACACAAACACAATGCTACACAGCACAAAGAAATGTCCCTTTCAGTAGTCTCATTTCCTTCTGGCATTCCCCTCTCTCTTTACTCTTTGGTTTCATCGAGGGATTTACCAGTGAAGACCCTCTATAGCAGAAAGCAAGGAGCAGGACTTGTAGCAGACAAGTGGCATGGATTGGGCAGACCATGATTCACAGGGGCATACAATTTCTGTGACCTCTGCTCCCCTCTGTGGCTTCTGCTACAACAGATTTGTCTCATCCTGCACTCCAGTTTCAAAAGCAGGAGCACATCTGTGTAAGACCTGACTCAAGAACCAAAGCACAGCTGAAACAGAGAGAAAAAACAACAACTTCTCCCAGTGGACATCTTTTCAGTCTCAGACCCAAAGAGCACTTAGCTGACACACTGCCAGTGACAGAAAACCAAATTAAAAGATAAAAATAAAACACAGAGGGCAGGGAAAGGGCAAACATCAGTTGTCAGAGAAGGGGGAGAAAAATTCCGTTTGTTAAATTAGTCAGACCTTTGCTTCCAGATCCTACTGTGAGCACAAATGGAATCAGTAGGTTTAAAAGCATTCCTTCCCTTCTTTCCTGATTGGTGAATGGGGAGACGACATGGCTTAGGGGGAAATCTTCTTTCAAAGCCTGTGCAGTAATAATAAGAAAGGATTAAACGATTTCATCAGCAGATCACGCACACAAGTCACTGTGGGGAACGATGATCCCCAGGCACCCTGTTTACACAGTATGTCACCAGCATGGATGACCTGATTGAATGAGAAGCCCTGAGACCACTTAGTCAGGAGTTAAAAAAGCCTCACAGAGTAACAAAGTGGTCACCTGCTCTTGTCATAGTCAAGATGTAAGAAGCCCAGATTCCTAATTCCTAGGTGGCAGTAATAAAATCAGATGTATTCCACAGGAGTCAGCTGAGTGTTAGTCCTAAGCTCTGCACTTCTGTGAATGGCATCAGGATCTGACCCAGACTATGGAGAATAAAAAAAGGAACACAGGAATCTGCACAAATGATATAATGTAAATATCCTGCAGTCTGAACATGGAGGCTATTCCCAAACACTTTTTTTGTTCTCCTTCACTTTGTGCTGCCCCCATCATCCTCCCTAACACAAAGAATAAACTCCTGAAAAATAAACAGAATGCACATTTACTTCTTGATACACAGTGAAGCCTGAATTGAATGGTCTTTCTTTAGAGGAGGTATTACAAGTAACTATCACTAACACCTCTGCTCATTTACAACATCCCAGTTGCTACAGACTTAGCTGTGAAATGCAACTGAACCTTGCAACTCCTCAAGCTTGCAGACCTGGGCTGAGAAATTCCAGGAGATGTTTTCTGATGGAGTGTGAAGTATTTCTGTTTCATATCCTGATGGAAATATTAAGAATTATGACTACTCATATGTTTTTCTTGACATGTTTTGTTTTCATTATATTTAAAGCCTATAAATGAGTGAACAGGGAGAAGAGGATAATAAAAGCTCCCAATACTTTAACAAAATATTAATTTGGTATCTTGTATTAAAAAATAGAGAATATTTCAGAGAATGTGAAGAGGGCCCTGTTTTTTGGTTTTTGATTAAAGAACCATTGCTTCAGAACTGGAAGAAACCTGTGTTATTTTGTACCAAAAAGTCCTTTTGTGCTGAGGGCCAGCACTGTGTTTTGGTCCCTATAAGTCTTTCTCCCAAGTCACCCTGCTGCTCAGAAATACCTGCCTAAGTATTCAACTGGAGGTGCCAATGCATATTTAAAAATGCATTAAAAATTTGTTCCTTTTTCCAACCATTCTGACTAATTTAATGACAATGGTGAGGGAAAGGGATACAGAGGCAGAAGGGCTCTGTAGTAGTTATGGCACTGTTATGAGAAAGGAATAGTGATGAAATGATCCACAAAGCCCATAATGTTTTTCTTTTTTATTCTGGACAACAAGGATGCCATTGTGTTGGCAGCTGAACAGCCAAGTTACCCTGCTTTTGGTGCTGGCACACTGTGTGACCAGCTCAGGTAAGAGCAGAAGAGCACAAACTCCACTCTTGGTTGCACACAGGAACACAGGAAAGGTTGCATGGATGTGGCCCAAGCCAGGGCCCATCTCCCTGTGGCTGGAGGCTTATCCTAACTCCCTAGATCCTGCAGAGAATCCTAACCTGCTTGTCAGAGCCTTAAACAGCATCCATCAGCCAAACTTCCTGGGCTTCAATGGCAGTGTTAAGCTGATGGATGCTTGCTGTGGACTTGGCCTTAATAGATGGATACTGAGCTCGGTTCAAGCCTTCAAAAAGGAGGGAGAATTTACATGTTGCTTCTCTAAAATTTTTGGTGTATGTTCCACAGTTTTTGCCCAGCTTTTGCAGAAAGAAAACAGAGCACCCATGAGTTGGTGCCTCAACCAGAAGCTCTAACAGGCCTGGCCACAGGTCAGGGCAGACACACCTGTATCTGCAATGCTACAAGCCGGACAACAGCTGTGCTGAAAGGCAGAGGTGGCGAGAGATAAGGGCTGAGATGAAGAAGGGGTAATCCGTCAGCCACACTGGAGGGTCCTACCACTCCCATCACCTGCAATACAAACAGAGCACATCACCACAACTGGCTACTTACAGTTTCATCCATGCCATATCCTCCAACATCAGTGAAATGGAGGTGCCTTTCATTGAGCACTGAGTTGGGGTGGAACTCCAGGAGAACCAGCCCCCTCAGTGGTCTGTGCAGGAACTGGTGCCAGTGAGAAGGGGTTCTAGCAGGGAAAGGAAGGGGAGAAGAGGGAACCAGCAAGGATGGGAGGACTGCACAGGTAACCTGGTACATTTATAAATGTACCCAGTACCAGCCCTGAATAACCAGCACTGGACCGGTGGAACAGCTAGAGTTGGAGGATATGTCATGTGACAACTGTAACAAAAAAAAAGTCATCAAAGCAAAAAGTCTGCATTGAAACTGGACATCTTTTATCATCCCTTGCTCATCTACTTGAAAAATAATGTCCTAAGTCTGACCTAAGACGGGTTTTGTACAATGTTCAGATTCCTCTCAAACACAGTCTGTTCTCAGGACCTCTAAGCTTGATTCATCTCACCTGACTGACCCCTGATGTTTGAAGCAGAGTCACCTGCATGTGACCTGGTCCGAAACTCCTTGAAATATCAGCACTAGGAAACAGCACCTCTAGGGCAGAGTTATTTGTACTGTTTGGGATGTGTCCCTCTGGAGGAATTAAATCACAGGACTGCATGTGCCTGTTTTTTTCCATGACTAGACACATCTAGATGATGGGAACAGGGAGAAGTTACCTGGCAGATGACTAAGCTTATGGGAGATGAATACATGCTTCTTTTCCAAATTCATCCTGGGGAAAAAGGTAGTAACCAGTTTTGTGTCAGATAACCACAGGACAATTTAGAAGGGAAAGAGTCCGAGCCCTTTCTTTGCATCAATATGGATTATTATTGAGACATTTCCCCGCCTTCCTGGCTGATCTCTTTTTGGTCTGCACATAATACAGCATGTAGTCAGGGTGCTCCCACAGCTCACCATGCACTCAGCTCTGACAGCTAAGGGTAAAATACTCTTAGCAGTTAGAGCCCATCTCTTCCTGGTAGCTCTCCCTGATGTTCCCAGCCAGCTGAATGTAAGCATGATGACTGCACTTCAGCACTGCAGAGCTCTCAATTTTTAGAGCACTGGCTAATTCTTAATGCTCCTGGGGAGCTTGTTGGTGTGTTTCACACTGCCATGCCTGATGGCCAAACTGGAAGTCCATTCCAACCTCAAATTTGAGCTGTGTAGCAACCTCCCCATGGAGCAACTCTAGTCTGAGGGTCCAGATTTGCATTAAGTCCAAGTAGCTTGAACCTCTGCTTGAACAAGGAAGACTCTGACAGGTTGGAGCTTCCCTGACCTTGCAGCAATGAGTGCTGAAGAGACTCGAAGGACAGGAACCTGACAAAACCTGATATTGCATTTTATCTGATGATCATTGTTTACAAAGCCCCTCAGAGCACTGGTAGTTTTTTTGTTGCTGCTAGAAAAAGTTATAACATTTAAGATCTAAGGAGAAAATGTTCTAAGAATAAAACCCAATAACAATAACAATGGAAATGCTAGTGCAGCCTTTCCCCTTAAATTTGTATTTTTTCCACATGGAATGAAAGCACAAATGTTTGCCCAAATGGCTGGAGTTACACTGCTATCAAAGTGGGGGCTTATGCTCAGTGTAACAGCTGCAGGAACATTATGGTCTATCACTGAATCAACAGGCAGACTCCGTATGTATCATGTATCTTTTGTAACACACTTAGGAGCATAAACTCTACCAGGAGTGGGATCTGAACATTGTACAGTAGAAACCTGTACTAGATCAAACCAGGGACATTGAAAAGAGTGGCGTCAATCCACCTTGTAAACCCTTCTAACTAACCAATGCCCAGTGGCCTCTGACAGAGGCACCAGGGCCCTTCCCCACTGGGGATGGTAGGTACCCCCAGTGCCACCCTCTCCCCGTCTCTATTAGGTGTGTGCAGTATCCACCACCCCACTCTCCAACTTGCAGCCCTCAACTCTCAGCTCAGTCTGGCAAAGGTGGATCTTCAAAGTGGTGCGTGGGAAGCAATGGAAATAAATTGCCTGACCACTGCTACCGGTCACTGCATCTCCCCATGCACCACTTCAAAAATGAACCTCGCTGTCCCTAGTGTTCACGTGCAAAGTCCCCCTGTGAGGAGTAAGAGGGACAGGTAAAAATGACAGGAGTGGGAATGAATTGTCATCTTCAGTCCAGAGAAGTCAACAGCAGAGGGAGGTTTAGCAAAGGTTCACGAGGTTGCCGCTTGGCTACTCACCAGATTGACACAGACATTGATCAGAGACCTAAGGTGAGGCAGGAAGGATATGATAGGCTGCCTCTGAAGTGTCAAACAAACCCCTTCAATCAAACTGCTGGCAGGCTCCCACTCAACCTGGCGCCTGCAATACAACAGTATGTGCCATTAGCCACGGGCTCCTGCCCCCCACCAGACGCCCCAAACACGGTGACCGACACACAGGGATGCCCACAGAGGAAACGGTTCAGACAGCAATGACGTCCGAGGCGAGCACAGAGTGCACGACAGAGTGAAGGGGTTACCCACGCAGCTCAGGAAAGCACAGAGCCACAGAACACAGCTGAGAGACGAGAAACACAGCAGAGGGGTCTGTGATGGTGACACAAACCCCTCACAGCAGCAGTGGTGGAGGAGCTGCATTTCACTCCCTGACACTTCCTTCCGAAAGATGAAAAATGAAAGAGAGCTGCAGACAGTGGTCTCAGGTATGCCTGGAGATAGGAGAAAAGGCCTGCTGTGCCATGCTCACAGACAAGAGTGAGTCCTCTGTGTAGCTTGTGGATGTTCTTACTGAAATCCCATCAGCAGAGTGCCCTCTGTAAAGTACTCTGCAGTCTGGTCTGCTCTGCCAGAGTCACTCCTAAACACAGACTGCCCCAAACATAAACTGACCCAGCAGTACAATCTATATATCCCTCATCCTGTTCAGAAGGGATGATTCAGTCCCTATCAACAGCAGTCCTTCATTCCAGGATCCTTTCTTCCTTGATACTTTGCCTTTTTCACCAAAACAACACTTAGGGCTTCTGCCACATGCTGACAGGATTCCCCTTCCCAATTGTAAGCAGACACAGCATAGGCAACATCAAAATGGTTCACACCTTTCATCTCAGGGCCTGACTCTTTGGAGTCAATGTAGTTCAGAAGGCAACATTTGAGTACGCACTTGTTGGGACAGAAAGATAAGGCTGGCATAGCTTGTTAGCTCAAGCCTAAAAAATATCCTAGTCAAGGTCCTAGGAGGCATGTGGGAGATCAAGTGTTCAAGTGATCAAGTTCTTATGCAGACCAACAAACATCCCATCTTTGAGCATCCACTGTTCTTAGATTTCCAGAATAGTACTTTGTTCCTGTAATTGTTCTTACACACCCACTGCTTCCAGCAGACGCTGGATTTGGAGTTGGGAGCCCATGGGAGGCAGTGTATAAGACCGTGATGTAAGTACCCCAATGGATGGCTCCTGGGCTTTGGCACCCAGACCCATCCCTAAGAGACTGCTTGGCCCAATGATGCTTAAATGGTCCAGTGGCTTCGAGCCCCTTTATGTACTGAAGAGAATTTCAGCCAAGCATAGGTACAGGCACAGACAGAGTATACGAAGGGAATTCTAATTTATTAACATCCATTCAGCTTCCATAAAGAGGAAAGACTTTCAGGAACAGAAGACCCCTTATCTGCCTCTGAGACAGAAGAAAGTATGAGCAAGAAAAGAAAGAATGAGCAAGAAGCAGGCAAGGCATGACAAAGAATCAAACCACCAGGAAGAAGTATCAAAATTTCTGCCTCTGAATTCCCTAAAAGGGCAGGGATTTCTTGAAGCAAGTTGTTAGTCAAAGGAAAGTGATGGATAGTGAAGATAGAAAGAAGAGATCACCTCTCTATTACTTGCTCCATCTTTGCTGGGTATATATATGATTCCCACTGGGACCTAATTCTCCTGTTCTCTAAAATGATTTGGGTTCTCAGCTGAGTGCCAATGAAGTGACTGATTACAGCAGTTCAGGACATTTGCCCATGAGGGTGACTAAGACCAATGATTCTTTTTAATTAGATCACTGGAAAATTCACAGGGCTAAGAGATTTTATACTACCCAGGCTGGATTTGTATCACTGCCTTCAAGGCAGGAATGCTCAATATTTCTTTAATATGCCAAAGTATATTATATCTGTAATATACCATAATGCCACTGTGTGATGCACCAGGCTCCCACTAGCCCCTGACTTGAAGCAGATGATATGGATCTGTACCTTTTACTTGGGAAAATTCAGAAGATACTGCATAGCTCCAGACTATTTCTGTCTTTACAGAGAACAGAATAGTATAATCATACTAGAAATACTCGTACTATAGTTTAATTTTCCATTAAAAATAAAATTAAACTACTCAACTCACAGCTAAAGTAAATAAAGAGGACAGGGAGATGGTAAAAATCTAAAGACTTACTTTGGGGAAAGAAAAATGAGATTTCTGGAAGTTCTCTCTTAGTCCTTAATAACCATGTGTTTCTTTTGCTATCAGAAGACACACCAAAAATGTCAACATAAACACATACTTACAGAGATAAAAACACCTGTTAATTTTCTGATATGTTGTAAAGCTTCACTGCAACAGGACAGCTTTAGTCAGATGACATACCCACACTTCAAGGCTTGCAACATCAGAAACGGACCCCAGAGGGATTCGGGTGTACCTGCTCACCTCAAGGTTGGCATCTTGTGAATTTTATTGAACATACGATCCAATCTCTTTAAGATGAGGATAAGGGCAGGTCTCACCGCCTCAGCTGTCCAGTCAGTGATGGGCAGCATCTCCATGATGTAGCGCCGGAGCCCTCGGCTCTCCATTGTCTGCGTGTCGTAAGGTGCCAGTTTCAGCAGGGAATGCGCGATTTCCGCCAACCTGAAACCCAGGATCGTTAAGAGGAAAATCAAATTAAAGCTTGCATTTCTCTGTGCATGCCAATGAACTAACTAAATCTTTGGTAAGTCTTAGTCTTTGGTAGCCTAGTAAAAAAAAAAGGATGCAGAAGTCAAATGTAAGGTCTTACACCTGACACCACAGTTCTGTGGTCTCTAAATCTAAAGATTGTTTTGCTGGGATCACTGTTTATATTTAAGAACCCATGAATCAGCTGGAAAATTGCTTTCACATTGACGTTAAATGCACCAAAGCAGCATGAGGAATCATAGATTTGTGTGGCTAAAAACAAAGTATCTGAGCTGTCAGTCAGACTACAACATTGCAAATGCCTGTGAAACACAGACCTGACATCACCTCTTGTCAATTAAAAATGGATTTGGTTTGGTTCTGTGCTTGTTTTATAGTGTTACCACTTTAAGAAGTCTCACTGTGCAGTTTTCAGATGCTAAATTTTAAAAATAATGTGTCTGTAGGTTGACACATGTCCTTTGTAGGATGACTCCATGCAGCTTTGACTTGTTTCTCCTAACACTTCTACTGATTGTGTGATGTTGATTCTTGTAACCCTCACAGATGGCCTTGCCAATGGCATTTTCTGTATTAACTGTGAAATACCATGGCAGCATTTAACTCACAGTTTGACAAAGATCTACTGAAATTATTGAAAGCTCGTGGCAAACAAAGACCATAAATAAAGCTATATCTACTAATAAAAGGAATAGAAACCTCCATACTCCCTGAAACATCAACAGACTTTGTAGTGGACGATTACAATACAATTCTATCCATATTGTTGGGGCATTTTCTAAAATTCCTTCAAGTAATGGAACATATTTCTAGTCTTTTTATAATCTGCCTAGCAATATCAAGGGCAACAAGTTCCTTAGGTTAACCAAAAGTGCTATTAAATATTTCTTCATCTAGTATTTCTTTATTATTCCTTTTTACAACTACTTTGTCCTACTATGGAGTAGATCTGTTTTCTTAAATGCTAATTATATAATTAACCTTCTTGCTGGCAATTTACCACCTGGCAATCAGCAGCACTTAATGGTACATGAAAACTTCCTTAAGCGATATTAAGTACTAGATACATTTCAGCCCATTTGAGAGGTCAATCTCAACCTTCTGGCTCTGTTCATGCAGAAATCAGCAACCTGGGAAATTTTTATCTTCCTGAAATACTGGGATGAACAGCTCATTGGATGTGCAACTTCCTTTTTCATTGGGTGCCAATAGATCTTTATGACTTTTGCAGACCAAACATTTAACTCTAAATGGGAATTAATCCTGTCTGAAGTGACTAGCATATTATGTTGTTTTCTGAAGCCTCTGAAATAGCATCTGTCAGCCTCCCAAGACCATGGCTCTCACATCATGTTCTGATAAATCTGCTCTCTAGGTAGAACTCAGCTTTTTCCTACAGTGGTTAAATCCCATCCTCCCCCTTATCTCAGGCACTTATAAGAGTGGTTGCTCTGCATTTCTTGCTTGTTAGTTGCTGGTTCTGATTCCCTGAGTAACAGGAGAGGATATATGTTGTATTCAGGCAGCTAGGCAGTTTGTCCATCCCTTGCCCCCTGTGGGTACACTTATCTGCTCTGATCCTTGCCGCCACTTATTCTGATATAGTTTCCACAGAGCTATTTCAGATGGGGGGTCTGAATGAGACCAGAGGAGAGCTTAAGAAACCTTCCTTATACACAAGCGGCATCAGGTACAATCTAAGGAACATCCAAAACAACCACTTTGTGTTTCAGACAGCAACATGCAACTACACTACCAAAAAAGTTATTCCATCTGCTATTATAAAAATTTAAGAGCTAAAAGAAGGGAATCTCCCAGAAATAAGCAAGTAAAAGCAGAATGTCTGTGCAATACCTCATGTGGGACTTCACATCCAGCAGCTCCAGAGAAGTCACTCGGGGCTCACCAGCCAGATTCTGCAAAATCTTCAGCCTTGGACCACAGTGCTTGTAAAACTCTGTGCAGATATTCAGCAACGACTCTCGTGGTCTCCTGAACTCCTCCCTGGCAATTCGTTCATCCAGCTCCTCTCGGGGAAGACCCTGGCCCTCCTCCAGTAAGTGAAGGTTCTCCCTGGAGGATATAAAATGAGACAAGTAGGAAGTGTTACATGCAGTGGATCAGCAGGGATGGATTACAACAACCTCTCTGTCTTGTTTTTGCAACAGATGCTCTCCACTGCAATTGAAAAGTAGTTGCACCTGCAATTAAAAAAAAAAACAAAAAAAAGGGAAATTATAACCTGCAAAGTTTTCCTAAAAATGTAAATATTTTTCTATATGAACTATCCTTTGCTACCCTTCCCTGAAAAAAGGCTGCCTTTCACAGTAACAGTGGGTTCAAACAGTTCATCACATGTCACAGAAGACTGGACAAAGATTTTACTGTACCTGATAAAATGTAGTTTGGCTCCCTGTTCTGGGTACCTGGGAAAACAGAAATAGTGAGGTTTTAAACTGCAACTTAGTAGTGCTTAAACTGTGCCTTTCTGAGAGAAAGCAACACTGTTCTATCCCAGAGGTTTGCTCACCATGGGCAGGGTGGTATCTTGTGTCACAGGAAGGATGGCTACACATAAAAACTGACCACACTGAATAGTCTTTACCTCCTGCAAACAACATATTCCTATAGTTATTCACTTTGTTATGAAAGGACAAAGGACAAACCATAGCCCTCCTTCAATCAATTTCACTTACTGATTTTCACCCCAATGCTCAGCCTGTTTCACGAAGCCAGAACCCACCTAGTGGAAAAAACACCTCAGTGTGGGTTTGGGTTTTTTGCTTTGTTTTTTTTTTTTTTCACTTTGTTTTTTGTTGTTGTTGTTGTTGTTGTTTGTTTGCTTTATTGTCATTTTCTCTTTCCATTTCTTGTCAAGAAAGCATTAATAAACCCCATACCACCTGGCTAACATGTCCAAGGCTGTAACAGTGATCATTCTACCACCACAAGACTCCTGCTGTTGCCAGCAGATGTCTGTTGCAATGATAACACAGCAAAAGAAACAAGGGCAAGAAATGTGGAGCAGTGCAAAAATATTTTGGATCAGATACTGAATATTTGGTAATTAGAAAGATTTGGAAATGCAAATTAAGATGCCTGAGTCACAAAACATAAACTGCCATAATAGCCCTTTGATGACTAATGCAAAAAGGGACTTCTATCTTCCTTGAATTAAAACAAGCAAACAAACAAAAGGTAATAACTTGGAAAGCTCTGGAAGAGCAGCTACCCCACTTTTTCCAAGGGGACAATTCTCTCTCCAGATCAGTGCAAACATTTAAATTTTAAGCACAGTAGGGCATAGTCTGGCCAAGAGAAGGCAGGGCTGCTTAGAGAAGTAATCAGTACTGCAAAGAAAAACCTTCATAATCCCAAAACCTTGTGGGTGGATTTTGTAACAGGATTTCTTAAGCCCTTTTTCTATGACTAAACTGTCAGTAGCCTTGTCTGGTTTGCAGCAGCCCAATGGAATGGCCATTACAGCCAAGTAGCATTATTATAGTTTGCTGGTACCATGTCCTTCATTATTTCCTTCTTCCCTGTGAAGGTTCTTTAGTGTTTTTTGTGGATTGTTTTTTTTTTTTTCAAGAAGGACAAAAATATTCCCAGTCATTCTTCCATTTCTCTTAAATTCTCAGTCACCCCTGCCTTTCCTTATCTGTAACTGCAAAAAAACCCCAGGCCCATGTGGAGGTAAAGACCATAGGAAGAGAGCATAGGAAATGGAAGAGGGAAGAAAAGGAAACTAGAGAAGGTGTCAGTCTCTACAAGTCTCAACTGACACACAGTTTGTGCTTGTACTGCTATTCAATCCCTCAAAACAAGACCAGAAGGATATGACCCTTCTGCTGTCCAAGTGTGCTCTGCCCAGTGGTCACTTTGACAGTGGACTCAGCAGGAAGCAAAGCAAAGAAATGAGGGTCATAGTTGCTTTGGCAGTATACTTCTGGAATACAAGAAGGGAAACAAATAAGAAGTCATTTAAGATAGATGTTCTGTATTTTGATCTCCTGGTCTTCTATTTAGATACATAGTTTTAAACTAGAATTCTGCTTGATTATTTTGGTTATCATCAGAAATGCAGTCTTGGGCTGTGCACTCTTTTTATGTGACTGTTCTCTCACAGTATGTAGAGCACTTCCTCAGCTCTCTGAGGCCAAGCATTCTGAGCAATGAGATGCTGCCTTACCAAAAAGAAATAGAAAGTTAAAAAGCTGCCAAGAAAAATGAGAAAGAAAGAAAAACCCCCTGACTTACCTGGTGTTCACACCTGTTGTCATGGTGTGGTTTGCTGTTGTGGTCCCTTTATGGCCTTGGTCACAACGACTCATCTGTGGGGCTGTCATAGGCCTGGTGAAGAGAAGGTGAATATCACACTACACACTAAAAGTAACAAGCACACTGAAATCCTTCTTGTGACCTGGTGAAATATGGCACTAAGTTTCCCATGTCTCAAACTCAACCATTACTCAAGCTGAGCCTCCTGTGCATTCCCTCTCTCTGCACTGATAACCAAATGCAGCTCAGAGCTTTGACCCGTGTGGGTTACCTGGTGAGAACTTCTACACTGTACAGGAGGGCCTGCAAAGAGGTGGCAAGGGCACTCATAGAAGCAATCTCCTCACGAGCTGCTGTCCCAGTCTCTACTTGAGAGGTTTGTCGCTTCAGTTTCTGTAAGTAACAGGGAACCAGCGCTTCCAACACCATCAGCATCTGGAGGCTGGAAAAAAACAATACTTGGTCTGTTCTACTTCGTTAGTCTGAAACTCACTTATGTAGAGGCTTAAGTTTTTTCTGAAGACTCATGGATCTCTCATTAGGCTTGTGATTTCATTGGTTCTCACTAGAAGTCCAGAGCCAAAGAAATTATTGGATTAGGGATTTCAGAGGGGAAATTAGCTGATGCAAGATAAAATTAACACAATCATACTGAATCTGAACTTTCAGGTATCTTCCAAATACATCATCCATTTGCTAACAGTTATCTTCCCTTCCACAGACTTTTATTCTGTTTCCCTCTAGCAAACCAATCTTTGTACTTCAGCAAGTTTATCCCCCCCATTCTCTTTATCTTCCTGTTCTTTCTAGCTGCCTGTCTCTCCCCCTCCACTTCCCTCTCCATGGCTTCTCTGATGACAAAATCCTGCAGGAAGTGGTGTGATCTCCACTTGGAAATACAGCTTAACATGTGGCTGCTCCAGCTGCCATCCAGCTTATTTCTGCAGCCAGCAGCAGGATTTGGAGCTGGTGCTCTGGGAAGGGTATCAACAGACAGAGGCTGGGCCTCACAGAGAAGCCCTGTGCTTGGAATTCATTTCTGTATCCTCTGCCTCCATTTTCCAGCCTTGCCTTCACATAACCTGTGCAGGTTTTATGCCCTTTCTGAGCCTGCACAAACCAATAAAACAGATTAGCACCTTCTGAATGACTCAGGAGCATAGGCCACCACTGTCACGCACAGCTTAATAGCTTCACTGATGGAAAAGGTCAAGTCTTCATTTCCATAGCAGAAGTCTGAGGGAGTAAAGGAATATGAGAAGACTCACACAATCATACTGAATATGAAAGCAGCTAGCACACTTTCCTTTTTCCTCTCTCCACTTCCTTGCTTCTCATGCTAGCAATGCCCAGCAGGCACTGGCTTTTAATAAGAAATTGTCAGCAGCTGTACCCTGCTGTCCAAGGACTCAGTAGGTGAGAAACAGCTCTCAGTAGGTCACTCATTGCTGAGCATAAGGCCTACAGCTGCTGGAGTCCTCTTTCAAACATCACCCATCACACGCAAAGTCTTAAGCTCCTAAGTGACAAGGACACATGTCATATTAATGACAGTTTTCATGCTCCCTCTGCTTTGCTTAGATATTTCCACCAGACAAAAAATGATGCTGCTACACCACTGATGGCAGAAGATAGTTTTAATTCCCAAAAATCAAGCCCCTTCTGTACTGGTAACCATATGGGTGCTAGCACAGAAATTAGTTTGTTTTGCTAGTGATTTCAGAAAAAGTTTTCAAAAGCATTTAAGTCCCATACTACAAATACCACTTTGGGGACAGTTGGTTCCAGGCATTAAGAAACTGAAGTATCTAAAGAATAATATTTGCAATACATCTGTGTTTTCAGAAGTGACTTTGGAATGCAGGACCCCAAGTCAAAGTTAAGGTCCCAAAATATGTAAACCATTTTAAACAATGGAATTTGGAAGTCAGATATTTTAGGTAATTCTGATCTTCATATGGAAGATACCAGATACACAACATACTCATCTACAGTCTCATCATCAACACACACTTGAGAATTTTCAGAGATGTCTTTGAATAGACCTCCACAAAAAACCCCAAGATTTTATAAAAATGTTTGCTACAGTCCACAAAGAGGAAAAAATGTTCTTCTATTTTTGTACTATTTTATATTATTGCTTGTGATATAATTGTGCAGCATCATAAAATCCCAGTATATAACAAAGATTTAACTCTAAGTCTAGACAGGCTTCACAGTGCATCAAGATAAGTATTACTTAAGGGAAGTAATTACATTTGTAATGTAAGTTGAGGGTCCTTATAAAAATCAGCAAAAACTACTTCCCTGCAAATCACAAAGAAGCCAAACTGTTAAATGCTGCATTGCTTGGATGACTATTGAGAGACTGTGTCCTGGATACATCATACAGCCATATATATTCTGCTTTGTGATAACACCCCCCTCCAGAAACTCAGCACTGCTGAATGTCAGAATAACATCCATCATCATCTACTGGACATAGTCTGCCCACAGGAGAGGATGATTTTGTTTTCTACCCACACAGAGCAAAGCAGAGGATGACACTGATCTTGTCAGCATGATACAGGTCATTAGGCATCTTTATTCTTCATCCACACATGATAAAATTCAAAATGCCAGGGGCTAGTCTCAGACTGGCAGGCTTAATGCAGAAAAAGTAGCTTTGGAAGAAAATAAATTAATAATTCCCCTCTCCCAGAAAATATCAAAAGGATGGTAGTGATAAAGCCAACCTTAAAAGCCTCAAGAGGCATAAGAAACAGATATGATGGTATTCTGGGAGAAGGGCCCTGAAGAAGTCATCCTGCATTAAACATATGTTGAATCAATAAACAACAGAATTACTGAATAAAGGGTGCTTTGCTGTTACCTAATGACTTAAGAGGCTTTTCTGCTTTCACCAGCTCTAAGATGTCCAAAATGTCCGGAGTATCTCCCTCCAAAGACTGCAGCAGGTCAAACAGGCACTGAGCTGACACTCCTTTGCTGGTCCCATTGTTTGCGGCATCCTGTTCCAACAGCAGACATTCATGGCTGGTTTTCTGAGAGCCTGGGTGCATCCCAGGAATCTTTATCTGGAGGTGTGGGCAACCTTTGTTTTTGGCAAAGTGCCCACATGGAGTTCAACAGCTCACTGCTCTCAAACAATAAGCCTTGCCTGACTCAACAGAAAGATGCTACAATGGGATTGTGAAATGTAATGGTGCTACTAATAAAGTTTTGCTTTCGCTAATAGGTAGAATCCATATAATAAAATTCAGATGT
>VYZS01096749.1:29365-46448 GCA_013400695.1 Neodrepanis coruscans
TTGTCTTATAATAAACTGCATTAAAAATTATAATATTTGTGGGCTCGTTTCTCACAGGATCATAATCTGAAAACTGCACACAGATCTTTGCTGCCCTGTGAAGGACAGATACGTGTCCTTACTGTGTATGTGCAGTTAGATTTGGCAGCCCCACTTCAAATTAAGATTCCATTAACTAGTGCATTAATTGCCTTAAATATTAGTGAATATTTCAAAATAATACAGTCTTAGAGTTCACACATACTAAAGCCTGGCATTGAGCTTTTAGTTCTTATTACAAATCTTTATTTTCCTTTTATAACAAATGTATACACAGAAATTTGAAATGAGACCACATTTATTAGCCTGGATACCAGTGGCCCATTATCTCAGCACTCTGCCCCATCATCTGATGCATAGAATTGTACAGAAACAAGATCGAGATCTGTTTCTGTACAGCACTGAGTGTTTTCCCTTTGTGACCTCTGATAGGGGCTGCCTGAATACCCAGGCTTCTCCATCCTGGAGAAGCTTCTCCATCTGCTGCTGAGACTAAGGAATGTGTCTTACTCACAGGGAACTCCAGGAGTGGGGCCACACTGGCAAACAGCTGCAGGATAAAGGGCTTTCGATGCAGAATGTAGAACTGGCGACACGCAAACTCGATCGCTTGGCGTAACTGTGGGTTGCTTTCATAGTCAGAGTATACCTGAGCAAATGGAAAAGGATATGGAGGCCTTACTACAGGGGAAGAACTTTTCATTTCCTGAGCCCAGACTGAATCAACTACAGCCTTGTCATTCCTGACATGTTTGCCTAACATGCTTTTAAAGATGGAGATTGGACCACCCTCCCTGGCAATGCATTTCAGGGACAAACTCTCCTTAGACAAAAGGTTTACTTCTCGTGTATGAACCTACTTTGCTACACCTTTAGTCCATTATTTTTTGTCCTGTGTATGGAAGGTAGATTCCTTCCCTCTCCTTCCTGGAAGTGCTTTACTTGTCAGAAACCAATTAATGCTTTCTTCCTCAATCTTCATATTTTTTAATTAATCAAATCTTCCAGTCCTTTCTGACAAGTTTTAGATGAGCATCTCTGAACCTCTACAGTCCTTTCAGTTAACTGAATGGCGCTTTCCATGCAGTGCCCACAGCTGGACAGAGCCAGTAGTTCCAGTCAGGAGTGCTGCTGATTGGAGCAGCAGAATTATTCTATGTTTCTTTCACAATATACAAATCTATATAGGCACCTCAGAATGACATTTGTGCTATTTTCCTCTTCTATCCTTCAGCAGAAGGACACTGTTGATTCATGCTTAGCTTCAGATCTATAAAAACTCCAATATTCTGTCTTGCAGAGGTGCCACTGAGTCAGCTACTTTCGCTTCCATATTTATGTGGCTGATGATTTGAAGGTAAGGTCTTAGCTGACCAACATCATCTGTGCTCTCACCAGGACTCAGCAGATTAAAGTTTTCTCATTACATGTCAGTTCCATCAGAGAATCACAGGATGGTCTGGGTTGGAAGAGACCTTAAGGATCCACGCCCCTGCTGTGGGCAGGGACACCTTCCACTGTCCCAGATTGCTCCGGGCCCTGTCCAGCCTGGCCTTGAACACTTCCAGGGATGAGGCATCCACAGCTTCTCCGGGCAATCTGTGCTAGGGCCTCACCCCCCTCAATGGGAAGAATTTTTTCCTAATATCTAATCTAACCCTACTCTCTGTTAATGTAACACAGTGCTCACTCTGCAGCATCCCTTTGCATTCTTCCTGGGAATGGCTCACCTGCAGCATGCTGGGCAGCACCCACTGGTACCCACTGAGGGAGAAGAGGTGGTTAAAGTGCACGGCTGTGTTGATGACTGTGGCAGCGTACTGCCTCAACAAGGCACTGTCCTCAGGGTGCAGGATCAGGGCACCATTGAAGACATTCAGGAACAGCATGATCTCATCCCCCCAGGGGAACTCGCTGGGCATGCCAAGGAACATCTCCTCCAGCAGCTTAATCCACAAGCTTTTCTGAAGAGTGTCCAGACCAAAGAGCTCCTTCCCAGCTGTGGGGTAGAAGAGGCAACAGCAATCAACTCTGTCCACCACACATTCCTCATCATATTCCCAGAGGCCAAAAGCCTCTCCAAAAAAATATACCAGAACACTGACTATTTAAAATATTTTCACCCACCCTGTACTCTTGGAAATGCCCATAGGGCTTGAGCCTTGACTGAAAGCATCAACATGAAGATGGAGAACGAGGAATCTCACACAGCTCATTAAATCTGCTCCCTGCTGGTTGGAAATTCTCCTCTTAAAAAGTGGAAGATCTGAGCTTCTACGTGTGTCATCTGCCTCACACAACCTGAATGGCCATGTGGATTTATGCTCAATTTTTATCCTCTAGATGTCCCACACATTACAGGACATCTATGCAGTTAAAATAATGCTTCAGAAATCAAGTGCCTTTAGAGCTTGTTACAGAACTTGTCAATGCTTACCATCCTGCAACAGAGGTCTGTTTAATCCTCAAGTCTTTAAGAGCAAAGTTTCTAAAAAGTTTCTACATCCTTGCTGCAGAATTTGCCCAGTCTTCACTGGAAGTCCATTGCTTCCTCAAAGTAAATGGCAAAGGACTCCAAGCAATCCTTTTTAGAGGCAGTTATGATACTGGACATAGTAGTGCAGCTGTGGTATCATGCATAGTTTTAATACTTAATTATAAATTATTCTCATTAGGTACAAAGAAAGTTGCTTTGTCTGGAGACCTCTAGCAGTGAAGTCTTCCTGCTGCTGTGCTTACAAACCAACAGCTGTATATCATTTTCCCTAGGAAGAAATTTATCAGCTTTCAGTAATGCTGAAAGCCTGTGGTTTCTAAGGCAAATGAAGCATCTCACTGAAACCTTCTGGGCCTTGTACAGCCCCCAGAAAAAGCTGCCAAAGGGCCAAACCTTGGGGATCACTGAAGAGTGAGAACTCTGCATCAATGGCACTTCGGGGAAATGAAGGCAGGCGGAGGAGGTCCTCCTGGAGCATAGACACATGGGACTGCTTGTGGGCAGTAGGGATTTTCTGCGTCAGGGATATCAAGAACAACACCCGCCCCACTTCTTCCAGCTTGCGGGTGAACACCTGACAGAGAAAAAGAGATCAGGATCTGAATCAGTCAGATCAAAAAGCTCTTTATAATGTACCTCAGGTTCACTTCCTTGGATAGTAGGGATGCTGCAGTCATGGCCCAGAGGATCCTGCTGAAATTCACTAGTGCTAGTCCTGCACCCTTTAGCTAGAATTTGTGTAACCACTGGTTTCCAACCCAGTTCTGCAAAGATGGATCATATTTGTAGAAGGGGTTATAACAATATTTTTTGGAGGACTCTGAGTGGCTGTCAAACACTTTGCCACTGTATGATGTGATCTTCTGCAGATTAATGTAAGCTTTGCCAGTGTGAGCCCCAAGGTGGTCAGAGGCAAGCCAACGCCAAACTGGAAGCCATATGGTTGCAGTTGCTTTCTGCAAGGTCTTACACTATAGTCAGCATGAGGCTGAATTGTTATCTACCTTCTGGGATGAGGTTGGATCACATCTGGCCCTAGAAAGTGTATGAATAGTTGCAAAAGAAAAGCAGTCAATAAAACATAGCAGACCAGATTCCATGTTAGTGCAAAGGGGCAAAGTCCTGTTTGAATTCAGATGATCACTTCTGGTTTACACCAACTGGGAAACTAAATTCCATTCTACCAGCCTCCTTTGAAATTGTGACTGGTAGAACTAGCCAGGTTAGCTATTCTATTTTGATGCTAAAAGTAACCATGAGGCAGAGTGATACTTAATGCTAGAAGCAACTGTCTTTGGAAGCAGTTTTGAGGAAGCTCTTAGCTACTGGGATGAAGACAAAACTTAAAGCATGTGGCTCAACATGTAACAAAGCCCAGCTTCACATGTCCTGCCTGGCTGTGACCTTGCTCTGAAGTGCACTCACCTCAGAACTGGGTGCTCAATCAATCAACAATAAAGAAAGTACTTTCCCATGGATTGCTGTTCTGTGGGTAGGGACTACAGCGCTGCTTTCTTTGCTGAAGCTGGATGTTTTCCAGCAACATCTTGCATGACTACAGAGAGGCTAGTAGATGATTGATATAAGTTTTACCTTACAAATATTTTGGCCTCTAAGTATTCTAAATAGAAAAATGTGGAAAGCAAAATAATGCCCTGACAAAACTGGACAGGCCATTTTAATCTTTTTGGAACATATAGGATGTATCAGACTCATTTATTTGTGGGACACATCTCCTAGAACCAGAGTGAGATTAATTTCTGTTAGAGAAGTAAGCAAAATGATCCCAAGTAATTTCAGATTTTTATAGACTTTCTAATGGCAGATACAGCACATGAAATATTTCCCCATTCTGTGCCATAAACACATGAGACAGTTTCAAGTATAATTTCCATTATTTTAGCTGCTAGTAATTCTTAAGCAGCTTTATAGCTGTTTTTCATAACCATTCCTGATGATATTTTCCTACACTCACATTGCTAGGGACATAATTACAGTAGCTGTTTTTAGCTAGAATAGTACAACTGTTAAAACCAAATGCATACTGTTTACCATATTCCCCCACCCCCTTTTTTATTTCCTGCTTATTACCATCCTCTGCAGATATAGCTAGAGCAAAGCTCTCAACCTTCATGCAGCCTAAGACAAGGCCTTTAAAGGGAAAATAAATGTTTATTTACAGGATTTGTTTCTGGGTAAAAGTGTTTGGTGACAGTAAGGTACCTGCTTCTGAATGAGCTCTTGACCCTTTTCTGGATGCATCTGCACCAGGTTGAGCTGGGGAGAAACTGACCTCCGGAAAGGATAAATGTCACGGACGTAGGTCTGTCAGGAAAGGAAAAAATTGTATTTTAAACAAATATTTAAACTGCATCACTCAACAGAACAGAATAAAAGGTCCTTTAGCCCTTTCTGAAGGGCAAAGTCTTTCAGACATTGTCAGGTATCACAAAAGAGCATAAACAGAAGAGAAATTTGCTCTTTTCTAAGAAAACTAGACATTAGTGACTTAAGAGGAAGGGACTCCTCCTCTGCCTCTTCCTTCTTCTGTCAAATTCTAGTATTTCACTTCACAGAACTGAACATCCAAGAAGGGGTGCTCACAGGACAGAACTCTATTTTATGGGCTACTTGTTCTCCTTTAGATAACCCTGACATTTAAAAAGGAACAAGATGGAAAGAACAAAGTCACCTGGACCTGATCTTGGCCTTACCTTGCTGTAATGAATGAGATTCCAACGCTTATCCATTAAAAAATAATGAGAGGACTGAGTTTCAGGTATGTTAAAAAACTCCAAACACTCCTGCAAAAAGAAGAAATCAAAACATCCTGTTACTTTTTAGTTGTCTGGTACAAAGACCACAACATCCAAAAGAAGAATATTCATCTAATGACATATAAAGGTACAAACTTCAGTCAGGCTGTTCTGGGATTAATTCTTAATTTCTGGTTTTTAGTCATAAATTACCTGAATATGTTTGTGATAATCAAGGCATGCTGGTATCACAGTCCTGAAGAGATGTTACTTATTTTGATGTCTGCATATTGCATATATTTGCCTGACTATATGAGCCCCATGGTTATTTCAACTTCCATTTCCTGTGTATTTATCAAGCTTTAGTGACAGGTGACGTGCAGAGACACTGAAGCTCTGATCCTTCATATCACTGAAATGTGATTCCCATTAAAATTTAACATAGTTGGACAAGCTGAAAGCTTTTACAAATCTCTTTCTGATGTGGCTCAGTTAAAGCCACCCAGGAAGCTTTTGGTTGAAAGTGACCTCACATATCCTGATTCCCAAAATATCATTGTGGCTACTGAACCATCATATCCACTCTGATCTTCAGGATCCTGTTGTCTTTAGAGTTGATAAAACCAAACATTTAAATAGTTTATGTGTTTATCGAAATTCTACAACAAATACCCAGTAAGCTGCAGTGTTTTCAAATGTTGTTGCATTTGTGGGGTTTTGACTGTCTGTGAGCTCAGAGAATTTCTGTTATCCTTTCATATGGGATCCTTTTTCTTGCAAACAAGCTCCCCTCACAGGGAGACAGAAATATGTGTAAGCACAACTTCCCTCCCCAACACTGGAACAGGGTGATCAGCCTGAATGGATTGCTGGCATACAGGTATGGCAGGCAAACGTACTATTAAACAGTTTGTCCAGTTCAAAAAATCACTCCTACCTTCAGAAGAGCCTCAAACTGTGTGTCCTCATGGACTGGTAACTGCGTTGGGATGTCACATTCATTCTGTCCATGCACAACAAGGGTTTTTGTGCCTAAAGGAAGAAAAGGAGTTGCATTTTCCCTGGCTCCTTTAATTAACTCAATTTCTAGAAACTGCTCATGGAGGAAAAGGTATAGGTAAAATTCATTCCTGGGCAGGCAGACAGACCATTCCAGTCCTGCCTGGAATCCATTAGGCAGTATTAGCATAGTCTCACACTTCCACAGATAATGAGAAATTGATCTGTTCTTAAAGGATGAGGAAGGAACAAATCTAAGACATGAAATATATTTTTCAGCAAGGTATCTCTTGCTTGACTTATAATAGCCAGAATCTGAATGGTTCAGTCTTACAGTGATCATCCTGCCAACCTTTCACAGCCCAACTGGCACAAAGCTCTGGATTGGAAATACTGTTTTAATTAACTTTCTGTTTGCTTCTTTTAGAGCTTTTAAAGTGGCTTTCTGAATCTCGAGGAATTAGCAGTAGAATTTATTGACTGAATACTCAATTCAAGGAAAAGTGATTTACAATATGCAGCCATTTGTAACAGGTTTTTTTCTGATCCAATTCCAATGGATCTCCTTTTTGGTAGAGTGGGTCATGAATTTGGAAGGGAAGGAAATTCAAAGGCTGATTTCCTATACCTGGCATTGAAGCAGTCACCAGCAGCTTCACTTCACATTGTTCCTTCTTCATAGTCTGTTTGAGGTCCTTGAAGAAGAGTCCTTCAACATAACCCACCACTTCCCAAAGGAAGGTAAGTGTGGCAGAAATGGCATCCATGCCCCACTCACATGGAGTCCGTACAAAATACATGATCAGTCCTACCTGCAGGTAATAAGTAAGAGGAATATCAGGTTGTACACACTCTTTTAACTGTGCAGAGCATTCTATAAACACAGAATAAAAATGTTGTTCTAACTTTCCTCACTCAGAGGGATAAACTCATTAAACTTATATCCTGAAAGTCTGTGCTCAAGAACAATCTGTTCCTCCATTTTCTAGAGAGAGTGAGGACTGGGGCAAACAGTACTGTTGCAGCCATAAAAGCTATTGTAGATGAGGAAAAGGGAGAACCTCTGCAGTAAGATACTTTGTGCTGCCATGTAGATACTTCACAAATAACAGAAGGTTCCCTGGAGTAGCATACATCTTGTCTGCTTCACCTCCTAATTGCAGTAAATGCATTGTCCACAATCTTGAAAGGAGCTTCTAGGTTTGCTCCAATAGGATTCTCTAAGAGCAAAGCACTTTCTGAATGAAAATTGAGTAAAATAATTAAAGGTTTCGGGTATTGGGATCCTTCTATTGGTGTACAACTCACTGTCTGTGGTTCAATTTAAAAATCCATGCTGGGTTGCTTAGGAGTTTAATCACACATTACAGGTTCCTTTTCCTCTCCACAGAAGGACTGAAAGGCTGGTGTAAGCCTGGTGACCTGCACCCACAGCCAGAAGCAGATATGAGCTATATAGGAAAAGTTAAGTGCATTCATTTCCTTTTCATTAACTTTCATTAACTATTCAGTCATTCATTAACTTTTTAGCATACACACAGGCAGAGGAGAAACTCTGGGCTGCACAGGGGACCCACAAGCTACTCACCAAGTAGTTAAAGAGGATATGAGATGTCTGGGCAGGAAAGTCTCCAATGTTCAACAAAAGCTTCCTTAACATATACATCAGCTCATCCTGAAAGAAAAGCAAATGTTTTTTATTTTCCATCAAAAAAAGAGAACATTTCTCCCTTTTGTCCTTTCTGGTTTTGTTTCTTCCCATTTTGCCACACTCCCTTGTTCAGCTCTGTCTCTCATTGCATGAATTAGAATTATTATACTGCTCCCACATGTCACAAAATAAGGCCCAGGGCACAGTAAGTACCCAGGCCAATGTCTTTATTTTTTTATCTCAGAGAGGCCAATACCTCTCATTGCAATTTGTACTTACTGTAGCAACCTGATTCTAAACTCCCCTCCCTATGATAATCGCTGTCATGACTACCTAGGTGATCTATGAAACCCAGTTCAGCTCACCCCAACAGCTGTGGCTGCTGGTAGGAAGTGTGGGCAGAGTCTAACTGGTCTTCCTTTAGAGGCTGCCAGTCTTAAATGTAGACTAACACATTTCTTATAGTGGGAAGGAGTTGTAGAGGGGACAAAATCTCATTGTCAGCCAGGGACAAGCAGATGACATCATAAATATCCTCTGTGGCACTCATCCTTGTCCATGGCAGATTTGAGATAGTGCGACAGGCATGAATATGCATAGTAAAACCCATGCCAATGATATATCTGGTGATAGCCTCCAAGGAAATACACCTGTTCTCTGTGTTCTGTATTGGTGGTTGTAGTAGGCCTTCAAAGAGATAATCAAACAGAAGACTGTAATAGCTCAGAGGCCTCTGAGGCTGAAAGTATACAGCTTCCTTCTCAAAGGTACTTAACCTCTCTGCCCAAAGACACCCCCTTCCAGGAAGTGTGTAAAGCCAGGTTGGATGGGGCTTGGAGCAACCTGATATAGTAGAAGGTGTCCCTGTCTGTGGCAGGGGGGTTGGAATGAGATGATCTTTAAGGTCCCTTCCAAGCCAAATCACTTTACGAAACAAAAGTCACCCTATGACCTTAAATAAAAGCTTTGTGGACTATGGCTGAGAAGCCTCAGGAATACTGAGGCCACTGAAATCTGCCTGCTCAAAGAACCAAAGGCCTGACCTTTCTCAGGTTTAATATTCATTTTGTAGTCAGTTCTTAGGTGGTGGCTTGAAAGATGAGGACAGTGATATTACTGACATCATACACCAAGTGTGCAATTGAGAAAGTGGTATGTAGAGTCTCACTGTCTTCCGTTCAGTCAGAACCAGTATTCCTTTCTTCCATAAAGCTTAGCCATGCACTAAGAAATGGTCTAAAAAGCCAGAGAGCAAATGTTCTTCTCCACTGATGCCCACATATTGATTCTGCTTGCAGCTGTGCTGCCCTGCTCTAAACAATTTATACACACCCTGGGGAGGCAAAGAATTTACCTGGCGATTGCTGATTGTGAGCTTCTCAAGAAAATGGCGCAGAACTGTAGAGGGGTCTTCAATTAAGCAGTTCCACAGGACCTGCTGAGCAACAGCACTTACTGTGGGAGAGAAAGGAAAGAAGGTCAGAACAACCTCTGCTGGAAAAATATTGAACTGGTATACTTAGATGCAAATGTTCCTAATCTTCTACCACAATTGTCATGTTTTGTACTGAAATGCATGGGAGAGCCTCTTTGATATACAAGGATTCCTGGTCATTAGTGCAGTCATCTCAATAATAATAATAATCACAGGTCAAATAGACCCCCCAAAAAGAAAATACCCTCAAAGCCAAACATGAATCATGGAGGTAAAAAAAAAGGAAAAACCTTATAAAGTCACTGTTTTTCTGTTGTAAATCTACTTTCAAATAGTTTTGAAAGAGGTTCTGCCACCCTTGAGCAAGAATCCCTTTAAGTTTAATCCAGGTCAGTACCAGCTACTCCATCCTCCCGGACTTCTCCATCTTCCATCAAGTGGACAATGGGGAGCACTGCTGCACAGATGCAAGCTGGAAACACAGCCTGAGGTGGTTGGGGCACGTGGTGGTTTGGAGTGTGCTCAGTAGTGTGTTCTTCATCTGGAGCAGTAAGAAGAGTAGAAGGGGAGTTAGTGAACAAGCTGTGGTATTATCCAGGCAAGTCAGATAAACATTTCTGTTAGGGGCTGTACAAACAGATCAAAATGATGGGCTGTCTGATCACTGTGCAAGCATAGGTTTACTGCTTGAAACTGAGCCTCCATCCATCTTCTTGATCAAGAATTTTCATTGTAAATATATAACTTTTCATTTTACATTTCTCTCATTGTAGGCAACCCAGTTCTTTTAGATTAAATCCTTTTTCACTACCATTTTTCAGCTAAAGTGCTCTCTGTGGCACTACTCTCCAAATGGAACAGGAGAGGCAAGAGAAGAATAATAATTACTGCAGGGCAGTAATTTATTAAAAAGTGGCTCAAACTTGGGAATATATCTGGCAAAAGAAAATGCCACGGGTTTATGGGTCAACAGGAAAGTCTTCCAGTGGATGAAATCCTAGGAGAGAATAGTCCAAAGTGAAGACAACCCACCTTCTGCACTGACTGCAGACCGCACTGACCAGACAGAGCCACGGCGGAAGGAATAGTTCCTGTGAGATGTACTGGAGGTGCAGGAAGGACTCACAGACAGGCGGCGGGAGGCCAGGTTGGCAACTTCTTCTACTGACAAAGAGAATAGGAAATGTCAGTCCAAATCCAACTGACAAACTTTAGGGAATTTTCTGCAGGAAAGCACTTACAAACAAATCAGAACACTGAAAATTCAACTGAGGTAACACTCAATAGGCACAACTTAATATCTATAAAGATCAGTCAGATATATAATTTGCTGATTCTTTGGGAACCAGGAGAACATTTTTCCATAAAAGTGTTCAGTAGTTTGGTGCATCACACTGTAACTGAATCAGCCCTGTACTTTTCATCCACTCCCTGTTAACCATCACGATTACTTATGTTTTCCTAAGAATTGGGATTTCTGCTCACAGATTTCCCAGTGTATGCTTAGATATGAACATCCCTGTACTCACTTAATGGCACATACCTTGGAATGCCTTTAATGAAGTCTGCATGCTCTGTTAACCTGGACCAGTGAAAATTCTCACCCAAAAACTAAGCTTTTCATGACTCATGTCATAGAACTTCAGCTGCCTGAAAATTTGGTACTGAGGTTGATCTGGCCATCTGGGCTTCCCCACTACTCACTATAAAGGTAGAAAACTCCAGAGGCAATTAGGCATATCAAGACAGATACTGCCAAAGGGTGATTCCTCTCACCCTTTAAAGAGTTAAAGTTAGGAAAGACAGATATCATTCCTAGTGTTGCATATTCTCATTATGTTTCATCCCTCAAGATAACTGGAATCTTTGAGATGCTAAATGCTGGCAAGTTCCACCTAAGCTGGGAAGAGATGGGGTACCGGTCTTCATCACACAGTGAGGACTCAGTATGACCAAGATTCCGTGTTTTTCTTGCACTAATTTTTAAATACACTTTTTCTCAATGATTTGGACTCTTCAACAGTGGATGTGGTTGTGACTTTTCTGAAACTAACAATAATTGCTTCTGGACACCACCCACTAAGCAGGGCTGTGTTGGTGGGAAGTGCTCTCAGGTTCATGGAATGCAGTTCCTGGCCCCAGAGCACACCTTCTTCTTCCTGCTCTGAGCTTGGTGTGCAGGATGGCTCGTAGCAGGCCTCCTGAGTGATGGGGATGGCAGTGATAAGACTGGCTTCCCGGCCCAGGCGTTTCTTCTCTTCTTCCTGCTGCAGGTTCTTCAGGATGTGCTCTGCTCGCTGATGGGAACGCGACACAGCTCGGGCTGAAAATGACTTCTATCAGGAGAAAAACAGAAGAAACACAAGCTGAAGCTGTTACTTAAGATGCATACACTCTGATTTTCTGAGAGAGAATTCTGACATATAGCAATTCAGTTTTTAAATACAAATTAGACTAGTGCCAGCTGAACAGATTCACCAGGAGACTCTTCTTGGAGATATGTCTACAATAAGCCATGGTCCAGATTTCTCCCAGGAGACACCACATGAATCAGTGCAGAGAAAATGGTCTGTCAGGCAATTCTATTAAACTAATCTTCTTTTGGAGAGAGAACAGCTGTGTGCTCCTAAAATCTGAGTTACTGTCTCTTACAAGGATAAGAGGTGTGGTTTAATACCTCAGTGAACAAATAGAAAAGACTTATGCCCACGTAAAAAAATTCTGCGTGTCCTACACAGACTATACTAGATTCTTTTCCCAGATGGGAAAGATAATCTCAGAATTAAGTCTATATCTTTTGGTTTAACTTTCCCCATACTGCTACAAAGAAAATCCAGCACTTACTCTCACCATGGCTGCTTACCGATTGATCTTCATTTATAGGATCCTGGACACTCCCACTGCACTGAGGGACCCAGGGAGGGTCAAACATTGGCACAGATGGCATCCCCAGCACAGGAGAAGGCAGAGTGAAGTTTATACTTGGAGGAGGGATCTAAACAAAAACATGAAAGACATTTTGTTACAGCAGACTGTTAATTAAACATGAGCACAAGTACCCAAGACATTAACTCTGCAAATTTTTCCCACCTCCATATCTCAGTGGACTGTAACACCATGTATGACACACATTTCTTTCTCTGATATTTTTCCTGACCTGAGTCCCCATTATACTCTCTCTCTTTTATACAGGAATTCTATACATCACCTCCCCCAGTAGTGTGACTGACACAACGATTTTCTTTTCTCTAAACAGAGTTTCAGGCAATTTCATAGCAGTGTGTCATTACACATCTATCCCACAAGGCAAGCTGTAAATGTCAACACTGTGCTTCATGTTTCCTGTTCACCTTAAAGATCTGCTGCGCTCCCTCTTCCATCCTTGGCCACACTTGATATCTAAACCTCCACAGTGTGTGAAATTTGAGAATGGCATTCAGTCTTTGCACTGTCTCTGGATGATGAAATTCGGACATCAGCATGTCAGAAACAGCCTCTGGCACTTTCACAGCACACAGCAGGAACATGGCAGCTGCAGGGAGAGAACATCCGATCATCTGGCAAAGAAAAACCACAGCTGTACAAACCCCCACCAAAAGAAATCCAGTCTTGACTTCAGAAATGAGATCACCAGTCTACCATGTCTAGAGAAGACTGCGCTGCTTCATGAAATCAAGCACAAATGAGTCCACCTTTTGGAGCCACACAGCATTAGCATTACATGTGAAGCTTGTAAATTCTTCTGGAAAACCTGTTTTTAAAGTAAAATACAATTTTGATCTTCTCACTAAAAATCTCAGTCATGACTGGTTTAAAATAAGAAGCATCTTTAGAAGTAACAGGACTAATTGAGTCTGGCTTTCAAAGTTTCTACTTCCAAATGATTCCTGTGTTGATTAATGAGAGCTGGTTTAATAGAAGCTCTGTCTTCCTCTTGGAGCAGGAGCCAGTGTCCCAGCAGAGGTAACCTGGCTATATTCATGGATAAAACCAAAAAGAAAGGTTCTTGGTTAAATGGGCTCCATATAATAACCACAATCTGCCTGAAAGAGAAGACTGAGTTACCACGAATTGCGACACAAAGGACCAGCTCACAATGAAAAACAGCACAATACAAGTTGAGCTGGCCAATAGTTGTTTCAATGGATCATATTTGAATATAAACAGACATTAAACTCCAAATTGATGGAGGCCAATAATGCAGATGGTGTCTGAGGGGCGCTGCAGGAGACAAAAGCAGAGGGGAAAATGTTGTAGTGGGAGTTCAGTGGGTATTAAGAGAATCCATGGGTTCTTTGATGAGTAGCCCACCACAGAGCACTGAAGACAGTTTCTCTGGATTTGGTGGCTGCTCCTCCACAGTAGAAAGAGGACATCTGCCATCGTGTTTGCCTCAACACTTACTCAGAGGGTGCCAGGTGCTGTGCTGATGGGAGGCAATATGAACACTGCAGGAAAACAGTGCTGCTCTTTGCCCAGGTCCTGCCTTTCATCAGTCCCAGTGCTGCTGTAAATCTGTGGGGACCTTCCAGTTTCACCAGCCCAGAGAACTTTTTGCTCCCTGGTCTTTTCAATGTAACTGTTGAGTCTTATTGGGACTGATGCAAAAGTGTGAGTTGATGCTGAAGCAACAGAGCCTTGGGAGAGGTCAGTAGATGGTGCTGTGGTACATTAAGGCGAGTTCTTCTTATCCACTTTCTGGATACCAGCATTTGGTCTCAGTCTCAGTTTTTGTATCAGCCCTCAACCGATGCTAACAATTTCCATGAAGCAACATACAGAATATTTTAGTAAACTCTGGACATTCTGAATCACTATGTTTGCTCTGTCTAGAAACTCAGTTGAATGAAAATACTTATTTTGATGTTCTCCAAACACCCACCACAATTAGATTCTAAGGACCCTCCTGGTCCTTCTGACCACCTCTTTTGTCCAGAGTACAAAACCACTTGAAGGCCTATGAAAACCAAACAGCCCTCAAGAAACCCTTGTTGGCATTCTGATTCCTCCACTGCAAAGCTGCCTTGTAGGGTCCTGTGATTCACTGCAAGCTGTGCAGCCAGGGCTGCCATCCTAAGTGGTTTTGTTCCCTTACCTGCTGCTCCAGCCATGTGCTCATCCACACTGAGCAGGAGCTCCCACGCTGCTGGCTGGATGTCCCCATACATCTCTTCTGTGAGGATAGGAGCTGCCTTGATTAGCAGTGACAAGGGTGCAGGGGAGAGGCTCATCACCTGCAACAATCCAAGCCATGCCTTAGGGCTCATCTTTGCAAACTATGCACAGCGAAAAACAACAACCACAGTAATTTTACCCTGGTTTTACCTCTAGGTTCAGCTATTTCAGATAATGCTCCACAGAAGAAGGTTGCTTATGGCCTACATTGAGAAAGCAGTGTTTGCAACCTAGTTCCTGGAGTCTTTTGCTTGTCCCTCACATCACCAAAATATCGATAAAGAGGACAAAAGGAAAGCCCAGATTTCCCAAGGGGGTGTAAAAAAGGTAACACAGATCCATGAAAATCTCTAAGAACAAGCCTCTGAAGAGCCTGTTGCTTCTTCAGGAACATTGAACAAGTAAAACCAAAGGAAACTATTGCTGTAAACTGACAGGTTGTATTTAAACACAATTGTGTATTTTTGACTGTTTTTTAAATTTTTGTTTATTTGGGGGTTTTTGTTTGGTTGGTTGGTTGGTTTTGTTTTGTTTTTTTGGTGGTGTTTTTGTTTTGTTTTGTATCCCCAGCTTTGATGCATTTGTCCCTATGGAAGGACAGAGACACAGATTGTGATTTAATGGAGCTAAATGTTTACAGGACTCTTTATCTCTGAGCTTAAATTTAGCATTATTCAGATGGGGAAAACACGTAGGGCTGAACTGACTGATACTCAGGAAGAGTTCTTCACATGGGCTTGGAGATCCATATACATTTTCCCCATTGTTGCAGTCTAACCTGACACCTGTGTATCAGCCTCCCTATCACATGGCCTAGTCAGTACCTGGTGCCTGATGTATTTTAGCATTCCAGAGTCTTTCTTCCCTTCCAAGTTGACATCAATCACTCTCTTCTTTAGAGAAGGAGTTCTTAAGCACGACTTGTCTGAGCACTGGAAAAAAACAAAAAGAAAGTGGAGTTCACATTTAGATTTCCCAAAATGTGGAAAAGGAGATCATGTACAAGAGGAATTTCCATACAGTAAAAACTATCTGGTACCAGAGCTGTAACACAAAGCCCTCTTATTTGCTGGCAACAGGCCTATCAGTGAGACAAAATACCTCAAACAATTTTGTTCTCTCTTTTAACAATGCTTTTCCCAGTAAAATGTTAAGACAGAAGCCAGTAAACCAAATGATGAATGTAAATGTTCATGATGAATGTGAATGTTCTCTGTGTAATCTTCACAGGTGGCACATCCATGTATTTTAGTTAAGCAGGTTAGAGGCAAAACGTCTACAGCTTCCCTCTAAAAAATTACCAATGGATGTGTTTAGTGTTCACAGTTCCTCTCATAGAATCACTGAGGCTGGAAAAGACCTCTAAGTCATTGAGTCAAACCACCACCTCAGAACTGCCAAGCCCCCCCAACAAAACCATGCCCCTAAGTGCCACAGCTGTTAAAGACTTCCAGGGATGGCAACTCCATTACTTCCCCGGGCAGCCTGTTCCACTGCTTGACAACACTTTTGGAGAAGAAGTGTTTCCTAATATCCAACTTAAACCTCCCCTGGTACAACTTGAAGCCATTTCTTCTCATCCTGTCTCTTGTCACCTGGGAGAAGAAGCTGACCCCCACCTGGTTACAACCTCCTTTCAGGGAGCTGTAGAGAGTGAGGTCTCCCCTGAGCCTACTTGTCTCCAGATTGAGCCCCCCAGCTCCCTCTGCTGCTCCTCATCAGACTTGTGCTCCACACCCTTCTCCAGCTCCACTGCCCTTCTCTGGACATGCTCCAGCACTTCCATGTCTTCCTTGTAGGGAAGATTATAAAAAAAAGCAAAAATCATTAATTGCTGTCCTGCAGTGAGGTCTGTACAAGCACAGGACATTTGTTGGTAGGAAACCGAACTCTTTTTTTCCTTGCATAAAGTCTTTGATGATTTGATGGCTGATGAAATGTGTATCTCTGCTTGCAATTCAAAGCTGGAGATGAAAACAACACACACTAATAATGCACAGTGTTCTTTTGCTGCCTTTCATGAATGCTGTCAGCTGCTCATCTCCAGCCTGCATCCTGTAGAGGAAATGACTGTCTCTCTTTTTAAATAACTAAGTGATGCACTACTTTTCTATGCCAGGGGGAATATATGGGGATTAGTTTTCAGGAAGGCAGAAACACGTGCTGCTGTTTCACCTGCTCTATGCTTTCTTCCATACAAATATCCTTCAATTTTCTAACTTGACAGGAAACAAACAATCTGCTGGTTGATGAGGAAATATTATGAAGTTGTCTCTTAGTCCATCATTTGTCACTTCCAGGGATGACAGCCTCCTTATCCAAATGAAACCTTCATGAGAGTTTCATGAACTTCTTTGTTTTCAATGTTACTGTGACATAGTTGGATGAATGACTCTGCCATTGCAAGTATCCAGAATAATTGTAGTCTGCCTTCTGTCTGCCAGTGGTTGACATGATTAAGTTGGTGCTTAGGTGGGCACTTTCTCAAAAGCAGAAATGTATTTTGCTGAAGTTAAAGGCACCCCTCACAC
>VYZS01096752.1:0-10024 GCA_013400695.1 Neodrepanis coruscans
GGGAACACCACTGGTGACCAGCTTTCAGCTGTATTTAAGTCCATTCATCACCATTCTCTGGGTCCAGCAATCCAGACAGCTTTATACCCAGTGAAGAGTATGCTCATAATATCTATAAGCAGCCAGTTTCTTCAGGAGAATGCTATGGAAAATGGTGTTATACGCTTTACTAAAGTCCAGATAAACACCATCCACATCCTTTCCCTAATCCACTAAGGAGGTCGTCTTGTCATAGAAGGAGGTGGCGTTGGTCAAGAAGGATCTGCCTCCCATAAACCCATGTTGGCTGGGCCTGATCCCCTGATTGTTGTGTATGTGTTGCATGATGACACTCTAGAAGNGAATGCTATGGAAAATGGTGTTATACGCTTTACTAAAGTCCAGATAAACACCATCCACATCCTTTCCCTAATCCACTAAGGAGGTCGTCTTGTCATAGAAGGAGGTGGCGTTGGTCAAGAAGGATCTGCCTCCCATAAACCCATGTTGGCTGGGCCTGATCCCCTGATTGTTGTGTATGTGTTGCATGATGACACTCTAGAAGATCAGTTCCATGACCTGTTCCGGGACTGAGATCAGACTGTAGCTCCCCAGATCCTTCTTCCAATCCTTCTTGTAGTTGTATATTAAACTGCAATTTCGTGTGTTGAAAAGTGCATTTATTTCAAGTTCTGTAAGGTCAGCAGAAGAAGATATTATGAAAAAAATTTGAAGAATTATTAAAAGAATGGCATGTTTCAGGGTTCTGCTGTGGTCCTGAATCTGTTAACATTTATACACAAATTGTGTGTGATGAACAAGAGCAATCACGTGGCTAAGGTGAGGGGGTGGTCATAGGGAGAAGACAGCAAGGCACGTTGCAAGACCAAAGCTAATGTCCCCTCATCCTTAGGAAACCTGGAGGAATGGGAAGTCAGAAATGTGAACATGGGATTTTTCTCCTGGGTGGCATCAAATTCCTGTTCTCTTTTGCTCGATTGAATGGGATCTCCATCACGAGCTTCCTATACTTCTGCCTAATAAGGTGAAAAGACAGCAAAAAGTGTGACTAGCCATTTGCAAGGAACAATTTCTGGGCAACAGATAGGAGCACACATTTCTGTTGCTGTACACTAGTTCAGCCCAGGATTCATCACCCTTTCCAAGTTCCTGCTTCAAAATTCACTGTGATGGATTATCAAAATCTGAGAACATGTGTCTGTGAGCTACATTTATCAGCACAAATACAAATATTCTTTGTTACAATGGATCTCACACCTAGTATAGGTAGAAGTAAGGGTGACTGCTGCAATGTCTTGTGTTTTTTGAGGCTTTCATAGGAGGATTGTATAGAAGTTTAGGAACGAATGTTTTATTGCTTCTTATTGTCATTATTATTACTACTATGATGATGATTGATTATGATGATGATGATGATGATGATAATGATGAAAAAGAAGGCATAGGCCAGTGAAAATAGATGCCCCGTGAGATCAGATGTGAAATGAGCCCAACTCAATCAACCACAGAATAGTTGTTCCAGATGGCAGAAGGGACGGGAAGAAAGGATCTACCACCTACTGTGGAAAGAGAACAAGAAGAAAAGAGAGGAAAGGTGCAAAGAATAGGCTGAATTCAGGGAAGGTGGTCTTACTGTGACATAACTGTGTAAGAGAAAAGATTTTGATTTACTGAAAGATTAAGCGATGTGCAGAAGTTCTCAAGCAGCAGCTTTCCACATAAAGTAGAGGCTTCGTTTTATCCTGTTCTTTGTGCTGGAGATACAGGTGTCTCCTCTGTCAGCATGTAAAATAATACTGCAACACAGCACATAATGACTCAAGAACACTTTCAAGACACGGACCCAATCGTAAATAGCTACGTATTTTACCATGTATTAAAATACATGTCTTTGACATCAACAACAGCTAATGGTATGGAGTCTGTAACCATTTTCAACAAAAGTACAGTCATATTTTTTTGTTTTAAGTTTCTGAAATAGGATTGGAAGATGTAGTAACTTGTAGAATCCCAGTGGTGGGTTAATGAATGATGCATGAAACAAAATCTCTGTCTGCCTCTTTCACAAAGGGAATATCAGACAGGGCTGCACACCAGTGCTGGGCTGGGGTGCTTGATGTGATATTCAATTAAGACAAAGCCAGGAAAGTCCACCAAGTACATTATCTTCAAAGTATATGTGCAAAAATTCAAGGAGAAAAAACAAAGAGATAATGGTATTAGGTTGTTTGGTGTAGTGAGTTTTTCCCTCTTCCTCTCTCTCTCTTGCTACCATTCCCTTTATCAAAACAGCTGCCTTCACAGATTGGGCAAGGGTAGAGAGTGTTTTCACCACTCCTTAAATAAATTATTTAGAAACTTGTTGCAATAAAATATGCTTACTACATTTCCAAGGAAGGTCTTTTTGCTTAAAAACAATGTTCTGTGACCTTTTAATTCATGAAATACGTTCATATATATCTTCACATCCTACTCATGCTAGTAGAGGGATCTAAGAAGCACTGGAAGATATTTATAAAAAAAACCCCTTATATTTTCTCCAGTCTATTCTGCTTTTTCAAATGAAAGAACAAGAAATAGTAGCAATAAAACAACCCAGTTCATATTTGCACATATCAAAAATGTGGGTTATTTCTTAAATGATCACCAAATGTGGTGCAAAGCCACTGAAGTCAAAAGGTCAAAAAGTATCTTTCATCTTAAAGATATTCTCTGTGAAGATTTTATTTGCACTATTTTATACATCACTTGGAGTTCTATATTCTAAGTCACAGAAACCTTATCTACAAAACAGCAATAGAGGCAGAAACTACACTAGAAAATATTTTCTTTTCTGTCATATATTTTGCCATAGGCAATTGTTAGATACCAAAACCTGCTACTGGTCAGCAGGCATTTGTAGTAGCCTTTAACTGAATTTCTTTTGCCAGTGGAGAAAGGTGTGAAAATCAATACACCTGTCAATTCCAGGAAAGATGACAAATCAGCAGGCTGAGTAAATCACTTATGAGAAAGTCCAACATGGAAATGCATTTTTTTGATGCTGATGCACCATCAAATATTCCACATCGCTGTAATTTGAAAAAAAATTTGCTTTCTGTTTCCTGCATCTCCACACTGACAATCAACAAAATGTGAGTGCTAAGATTGACTACTTTCTCCAGCATTTTGTTAAGATGTAAGGCTGCAAGAACTTTTTTACTCTATTTACAAAACAACTAGAGGGAAAAAAAAATAAGTACAGACTTTGGAGTTCTCTGACAAAGTCTGATAAGAAACATCAGATTGAAAAGAAAGTTAGAGACAAGTTAGATTTATTTGCTTATATCAACCTATTTGTGATAATCAATTAGATCACTTGAGAGGAAAGCGCTGACAGAAATGTGACACACAGTAGCATGGAGAGACTTGGAAGATCTTACAGAACAGACACAGAAAAGAAACCATTCATGTCCATAAAACTAGGGTCAGATGACAAATTCTAATAGCACATAATGCAATATCTTCATTATAATATCTTCATTATACTCCTTTAAATAACCAAAGGAATTGAAACTTTTAGTTCCAGACTTATTATTATTTGAAGTCATTTGTAGGTCTCCCTTGAGGTTTGCTACTGAGGAGCCAGAGTTGCTTTGTGAAAAATACTAGAACTGAAGATTTCTACCCTTTATTTATCACCTACAAAAGTTCTTGTTTCTTCACAATATTATTCAATTTTTAAATTACAGCACTGGCTGCAGGAGATATCACTTTTAGAGAAGAGTATATGTAAAATCAAAGCATTTTGATGAGTTAATTTATGGAGTTGTTCTAGATGTATTAATTACATAATCTGGGAAGATTTAAGTTCATTCAGTAAGTATTAGTATGTAAAAACTTTTCAAGAGTTTGTTGAGGATGGTATTGCTTGAGAAGTAGAAATGAAATTCTGGAAAGTGGTATTTACCTGCATTATTTCTATTATCCCATTTCTGCTGTACAGCGCAGAATACAATGAGTGTATCTAACAGTGGTCAAGTAGAGCTGAGGTTGGAATAAATTATATTGGCAGATAAAAACTGTACATTCCTTCCTTTTGTATGCCAGTGCACAATTATATTTGAAGATTGGCCCTTCAGTGGGGGCTGGCTACCTATTTGGTTTTTTGAAGCTTTTCCAGGGAACAGCAGCTCATTCCTGTGGAATGCCTATCATATTTGAAGCTCTGAAGTAACACAATTTTAATTCAGAGGTATGAGTGCAGACCAAAAGACAATCTGAAGGCAGGAAACCTTGGGGTAGCCTGTATCACAAAGTTCATAGAATGTTATTACTAGCATGGAGAAGGAAGAAGAAGCAAAGCAGATACTAAACAGCACGGAAGTCCAACACCAAAACCCAGTCCCTGGGTATTCAACATATTCCTCTGGAGTGATGCGAACTACCACCTTCAGCAACCCTGCATTAAACACATCTGACACAAGATAGCAAACTAGCCAGCTACTTCCAGCTGGTGTTGTCATTGGTGAGGAGAGAAGAAAAAAGGAGGAAGTATATGAATGTCTGTTGAGATAAAGACAAAAAAGGTGAGAACAATTAACCTCTGACACACAATATAATATATTATGGTCATCACCAGCTTAGTTGACTGTAGAGGCTGCATCAGGAATATTCTCTAGCATGTGCATAAGCTTTGCAAGGTTCCTTTGCAAAATGCCACTTATTTGCATTGTCTGGGAGTAAAGCATTTCTGTTCCCCATTCATTTTCAGACAGGTAGTTGCTAATAAAACTCCCTGGGTAACATAGTATTAAAAAGATTTAGAATGTGAAAAAAAAAACACCTTAAGTGGCTAAGGGTAGCCACACTGAAGTGCAGGTCATCTAATAGTTTAAAGGAGGGTGAAATTCTCAGGAAGTCTCAGAAAAAATGCTCATGAGACAATCCAGTGACTGGCACAGGCGAGTATATAATATATTATCTTGAAGCCTGGAGACCAAGTAATTTTTCTAGATCCACCAGTTGTTTAATTTTCTTGGGCATGTTGTTTTTCCTTTTATCCTGGGGACAAAGAAAGTGTCTGTACACAGACTGATTCTTCGCTTCAGCACACAAAGGCTCTGAAGTATCTTGATGACAGACACAGAACACACTTCAGCGAGCAGGGAGGAATGGGTGGTTTGGTGCAAGTATATAGGAGCTGGCAGTAAATGGGTAATGTCTTATTTGGTCTATCTGCAAATTCTTTGTCCCTAAAATGAAGCTATTGGAACTCCACTCTATTGTCATACAGTTTCATGTCATGGGGGTAAAAGCACAATAAAATGTTTGGAATTGCTTGAATTCTTCATATTAATAGAGTGACCTGCCATCTGCTTCTCTGCCCACACTTATGGGCTGTTACTCCATACTGAAGCATCCATTCATACGAGAGGAATGTTTGTGTGGCAGGCAGCTAGGACTCTATTGTATAGGTCTTTACAAACATCGCAGTGTGTTTTCCCAGGCATTTCTAAATCTGTCTGCAAACACAACAGTTTGCCTGTGTGGTTTTGTTGGGGGTTTTTCCTCAAGGAAGACAAATCTCACAACTTAGTGAGACATTAAGTTAGTATTTTAGAAATGTAGAGATGCACACACACATATATATATAACATTTTAATATATATTACTATATATATATATATATGTAGAAAAGTACAGTTACTGAGAAATGTGATGAATATCAATTTCAGAATTAAATACTGCTGAAACTGACTCTACAGAGATACTTTAGGGACAATTAAACAATATTTTTGCTGACAAAACTGCCTTGGGAAGTTTCTCAGTGCTGCCCTAACCCAGCTGCTGCTCCCCCTCTGCTGCAGTTTGCTGTCTCCTTGATGGAAGCAACAGAATTGTTTGTGGAACACTCTGTATCTCAGACCCTTGATGCAATGTAGGGCAAAAAGAAAAAACACCAGGAAAAAAAGGCTTTTGTCCTTGCTTTTTGCTTGTTTGTTTGCTTTTCAACACAGATCTCCCTAATCTGGTCCACGGAATGATCCCATGAGCAGTTGTGCTGGCACATCTAAATGAGTGTGGGAGCAGGCATAAAGGACTGAAGGGCAGTGGAGGAAGGGCAGCTCATTTTGACACCAAGGAACATATACGGTATAATTAATCCCAACAGCTCTCTACAACAATGAACCAGAACTTCAAACCTTCCAAACTATTTACTATATTTGACTCGTATATCTGATGCTTTAAACATTCTAAGTGTGGGGGTGTATTTTTTAAAAGATTATTCTCTTTTTTTTTTTCCTTCACTAAGGCATACTGACAAGAAACTATTCATTTCTTCCAAAATAGAGTGTCAGACAGCAAAATCCAGGTTTAAGCTAAATGACTTTTTTTTAAATGTCACATCTTTTTTGTCAGTAAAATAAACAACCAGCATGTATTTCCAGTTAGTGCACATTTCCTCATACTTGAGTTGGCTCTTGTGCATTATTATATGACTGTTATTGTTCTGTTTAATGTATGCATATCACTGGGTGCTTGTTCTTCAATGAAGCAATTTTTTCCTCTAGGATAAATAATTGTGGGCATTTTATTTATGGAAAGTTCAATAGTGAACATGCTCACACTGCAAATAATATAAGTGTGTGCTTAACCTCAGGGATATAATTTCTGCTGCACTCATCAGGGAGAATACTTAACCTGCTGAGAGCAAAGCATGGGTGTTTCTGGATTATAGCCAGCATGTTTAGAACATCCCAATATTGAGCTCATAGCTAATTGAAATTACTGCATGCACTTCAGTAGGAGTTAGTCACCCAAATAATGTCAGAGATCTGGTTTTAAGGTTTTAAGTCCCCTTTGGAATCCTACTAATCCTTTTTTCCCATGTTTTACAGCAGTTCATACACAGCTGTATGCTATTTATGCTTCCAAAAGTGTAATTTTAACAGTTTAAAATTGGTTTCCTTTCCCTTTATGGTGTTTTTGTAATTTTTCTATTATGAAAGCAAACAGGTGTCTCTGTCTGACCTTCTCTGTTCTAGTTGGTACTGGATATATTTGTGCTGTCTCATAATTTATTTGTTTCTGTCTAAAGCATTCACCTTTATAATCACCAAGCACACAGTAGACATCTTGCTATTCCTCTGATACTCTTTTCTTGCCCTTCCCTGGATCCATTTGCTTTACCTTTTTTGAAGTATTATGCACAGAATTGTAAACAGTCTTCAAGGTGAAGGTACACTCTCAGTTTACATTATGAAACTTCCTTAGTGGCATTATTTTTCTTTCTTAAGATAGACTTGTTTATTTTATTTGAATCCTAACTCCCATCAATGGGTGGTTTTCATCAAGGAGGCTATGATGAAGCCTTCTTTTTATTTCTGCAGGCACACCAACTTGGAACAGGTAAGTCTATATGCAGTTCAATATTTTGCTGTCAATTTACTTCCCTTCAAATTCTTTGACTACCAGCATTTTATCTTGGATTTAAATGTCTCCTCAGGCCCTTTCCAACCCCGAGGGTTCAAACATAGAGAAACACTGGTGCTCATCCACACACCATATAATGGCTGCATTACCATTTAACTTCTCCTTCCTTCAACTATTCCCTAGTACAACTTAGGTCATTTTCCACACACACCACATCCAAATAAAGTGACTGTGTCATTGAAAATATTGGTAAGCAACTCCTCTTTCATCTCCTACACAATGCACATGAGTAAGCAAGAAAACAAACAGAAATCCTATTCATAGAGATCTCCACATTCCCAGGATGCAATTTTTTGTTGTTTCACTGGCAAGTTCCTCTACCCAGAAGTGAGCGACTCCATTGTCCAGAAGTGTAGCACAGTCTGTGTTCCTAAAGCAGTTCATTCCTTTTTTTGCTGTGACAATGCTATTTTACATTGTTCTCAAACTTTGCCTTATCCTCCTTTGCTTCTTTGCACAAACATTGATGAATATGCTGCACCCTTCCAGTCAAAGAGGATTTTTTTTTAAAATTTATTTTGCAAGTAAACCCCTCCCAGGCTGAAACTAAACTGCCTATGCTGCTGACAACTTAGCAGTTTCTAATTAATTTTATGACCCTTCTTTCTCATCCCATAACTGCATAGCTGCCTTTACGGTCTCCCAAGGGACATTGTCAGGAAATCTACAGCAGGTGGGAAAGCTCATGTGTCATTTCCTACAAATGAAGGCTGAGAGACTACTTACCCAAGCTCAAGCTAAATACCCTAAAATTAGATGGGCATTTGGTGGCAGCAGCTGTATGTAGCAATGCACTGCAAGATGTAGAAACAGATGGCACATCAGAAAACACGTGTGTTGTGTTTGCTGTCTGACTGGAGGCCTCTCTGCCTCCTTCCTGTAATATCCTTGCACAGTATTTGGGGAATAAATTGGGATTCCCTTTTGGCCTCACTTTCCACTGCTTTTGTAGTCAACTTCTCTGGAACTTTTCTCCATTCAGGATTGGTCATTCCTGCTGTTTATATTCTACTTCTGATATCTTTATATATTAGAGACTTCTTCTTTTAACTGCACTTTTATGTCCCTTGCATGGCTTTCACCTGACATAGTAGCAAAAATAAGGTTCCTAGGGGATGTCAATATTCCTGAGGGAGGCAAATGTATATATTACCACTGACCTTAAAGCAGTCATTGGAAAAATTTTAAACATTTATATCAAAGCACATACATGGAAGTACACTCTGCAAAAAATTTGCCAGAATATATAGAGAAAAGCATTTTTTTTTTCAGCAGAACTGGGAATAGGAGACCTGTAAATTTTGACAAAGTTCCGACAAAATTTTTAACTACTTTTTCAAAATAAAGGATTTTTTTGTACTTTAGTTGAATTTTAGGGCAATTCTATTCCAAGAGATTTCCTAAGCACAAGTCCCTGAGCTTTCTGCTACAGATAGCTCTAGACCTGGGACAACAACTGACTTTCTTTCTGCAGCAATACTATTAGACAGCACTTCTTTTCAGGGAGAGGGAAATGAAAAGCAGAAAAATTGACTAACTAAGACCACAAATTTAAGAGGGGGTAAAGTGAGAGTGTTTGAAATATCTCAATGTGTAAGGGAGTGTAGTTATAACCGAGGTAAGTGCTTCATGGTCTCCAGAACATGTGGAAATAGATTGTTGTTTCAAATGCTGATCCATGCCAACAAGACATGGTGGTACAGCCTGCAGGGAGACCAGTGCCATGTAAGCATTTCAGCCCAAGGCCCAGAATAACCATGCAGAAAACAAGTAAAATACTCATCACTTCCAAAGAGCTGGTGGTCTTCCCTCAGCAGGACAAAAATCATCCCTCTCCTCAAGAAGAACACCAGCAGTGCTCCAGCTAAATCTTCTCTTGGGTCTTCTGCACCTCCACTCTATTGCTCCATGCCTTCCTTGTTGGTCTTCACACTTCTCCTCTTATGCCATCTCCTCCTCACGCTCCTTTAAGAGTCCTTCCACAGCATGGTTTTGTGAAATGTCTCTGGCCTCTGACTCTGCTTCGTCGATGCTGATACGTCTCTCACAATTTGGCAGCCGTATTCTACAACCATAGGGGTTGCTTGACTGCTCCTCTACTGCTCCTTTACCTTCTTCCCTTTGAAGTCCTCCCCTTTGAGAAGGGCAGCTGTTAACTCAATCTACTCATGAGGGACCCATCCTGGTACAGGGTGTGGTGGTTTTACCACAAATTCAGTGATTTTGGAGCAGAGACTCTGAGAGAAGTCACAAACACACCCCAAAAATGAAGAGAACACACAAAAAATCACAGTTTATTTTGCGCAAACACCAAAACCCGACAAATAAAGTGCAAAACAGACAAATAAATAAATTTTTTCCAGGGCCCGCGTTTGGGGTGAGGACGCTCTGGAGATAGTGCTTGTCTCTCTCTCCCTCGGAGCCCGGCAAAGAGGCTCCACGGTATTTAGAAGGGAGCGCGTGGTCTCGAGGGCCCCTTAGCCTTGAACCTCTGCCCGGTTTCGACTGAGGAAAACAACTCAAGAAGATTACAAAACCGCGCCCCCCC
>VYZS01096752.1:10397-24665 GCA_013400695.1 Neodrepanis coruscans
GCGCCTCGGCTGTGGGCACAGCCCGCCCGGCTTTGCGCCCCAGCCCCGCCTCGGCTCGGAGCGGGGCCATGGCCGACCCCAGCCCGGGACCGGGATCGCGCCTCCCGCAGTCATTCTGGACGGCGCAATCACCGCCCGTGCTGGCCAGCAAAGCCGGGGCCGCACAGCGCCGAAACTCTGCATCGAACCGGAGCCGCACCTCCCAGCAGCAGTGCCTGCCGTCCACACCGCCGGAGGTGGTGGGGGGGGAAGGGGCGACCGAAAAAAAAAAAAAACCCATGCGGGCATGGGGGCGGGCGGCCCCGGAGCAGAAAGCAGTCGCCAGGGCTGCCAGTGCAAGGCTTGATCGTTTTTAACTTTCATTTTTTAGCCCCACGACACAGGGAGAGCCTGGAAGGAAAATCAGTGGCAACAAAGGGCAGGAGAACAGCATTACTCTTTGCTTCTCCACATCCTGTGCTGTTCATCGCCTCACCAAGGAGAAGATAAGGTCAACTGAGACTGGAGATGGGGGTTTTACCTTTACCCGTGTGTTTGTAAGTGCTAAAACTTTTTTTTCTCTTTTCTTTGTGTTTGTATATCTTTGTTTCTTGGCAATGAAGTAAGTAAAATTTTCTCACTTGAGACTACTTTGCCCAGGACACCATCACAATTCACTCTGTCAGACATCCAGTCTACAAGTGCAAGTGTATATGGACAAAGACAAGGAATGCATTCTTACGCTCCATGCCATAGCTTTCCCTAAATACTTTTACCCTATAATAGCTGCAGATGTAAGGCCTGTGTACTTGCAAACTAGATGACAAACTTGTGTTCACATACTCAAGACAAACACAGCCACAAAATCCCTAGGCATTCACCAGCTTGCTGAAAATTGTTGTGACCTTCACTCTGATATGGGATAGAATGGCTGGGGGCAGAAAGGAGCTGCTAATCTGTGGTTGCTTTTTAAGCAGTGAATCATAGTCATGTTGTCCCAGAACAACAGGGTTGCATATCTTCCAAATCACTGAAAATTTCAGTTCAGTCCATGAGTGGCATTGTATGACCTGGTTTGATAAGAGCTTCTACCTATCTTTCATCTATTGGAAATAACACAGCTGAAATCTTTAGACACTTTGCTGTCTTTATCTACAGTTTCTACAATCTTTTCCTGTTAATTGAAATCCGAAAATGTGATTTACATTGCATTCCAGGATCTTCAGCATGCAAGGGTCATGTGTGTCAGTGTTTGCAAACCAGTATGGACATTAGGGACTGAAAAACAGTGAAGTGATGTTTTCTTATGAAGAGCAAACTTTGGTGGAGTTCAAGGCACCAATTTACAAGTGTTTTCTTTCTGTTTAATTTTGAAGAAAAATCAAGGACTGTTGCTTCACAGGAAGTGTTAGAAGTGACATTGTTTTCTTGTGTTTCAGCATATATAAAGCAAAAATTTACATCTTTCCCAACTTCTGCCAGAGTACATGATGAACGGAGAGGAAATATACTAAAATTTATAAGTGTAGCTATACCAAAGGAATTGAATATCAAGGTATAAATGCTTTCTGTTCCTTAGGAAAAAATATTGTTGCAATCAGAGGCTGGAGGAGCTAGCAGTTCTTCCGAAATTTAAAAGAAATTCACTTTTTGGCTATAAAATATATATTATTCATTTTGCCCAGGTTAACTTTATTTTTCTTTTAAAGGAGGTTTGACACTTTAAACTAGCATTTGTGAATTTAGTGTAAATCTTTGCAATATTAACCAGGTGACAAGCTGGCTGCAGAAAATGAGAAATATGACCTGCCATTTAAATAGAAGCATGAGTTAGGATTCAGCCTGCTTACAAGCACTAAATGAAGTGCTCAGACATTTTTGTATTGCCTTTTTAGAGACACTGCTCTCCCCCAGTGCCACAGTAGTTCTTGAGTTCTATATAAATTCCTTTCTTTTTTCTATCTCTTTCCTAAGAAATCAATTTTAAAATTAGTAGTAGTAAGTAAAAATATCTTGAGGATAATCATTTAAATAAAAAATTTAATTAGTCTGGCCATGTTCTAACCCACTTTGCCTTTGTCTTTCACATGCCTCTAAGCAAGTAAATTTTACTAACATAAGTGCTGAAAAAAAGTTTTGAAATTCACAGTAGAGACAGTGTATTTAGGACATTCAGTATTGTTTACATAGAAAGTGTCTGACCTTCCAAAATCCTTTCACACATCCTTAGTGCAGAGACAAGGTGATGATTCAGGAAATGTTTTGGACACACCTTCTGATAATTGGGAGTCCAAATGAAGCCATACTACCAGAGTGATAATATGTTCATTGCAAAATTAATTTGGGGAATTAAGATCAGGAAGGATGAGCAGAAAAAGCAGCCAAGTTGAAAAGCCAGACCATGTCACTGTCTCTCCTGGTGATGCACTTCTATTATTATTTCTGTATCATACATTACCATTACTTAAGGCTGCAGAAAGTGGAGCTCCTACATTTCAGTGAAATACCTGAGAAACTGTCTGTCTTTTTAAACAAAATACCGGAAGTGAATCAACAATTTAGTGTTTTAGAGTGGACGCAGTAGATGTTTTCCAACAAAGGCACTTGAGGCATACCAACAGTATAGCCGCAGGTTGGGAAAATATCATGGACCCCAATTAATTCAGTTGCTGCTCTTCCTTTGTGATGGTAAAGCCATACATCTCCCACATAAAAACATCTTGCTTTTCAACCATTATGCAGATCTCTGCCTCCCCATTTCAAAAACAAGATGAAGTCACTGAGAACATTTACTTGGGTGAGCATGGCTGGTTTTGAGTGCGGACATCTGTGGAACAACACAAGGAGAAACATATATTCATTTCTTTTTTTTTTCGATAGAAACACTGCCCTGAGAAAAATCAAAAGATTGAAGCAAAATGTTGACTGAAACCCACTTTGAGCTATGGGCAAATGCATTGCCTCCCAATATTTCTTTTTTTCCGCATTAAGGGCTACATGAGTAGAAAGGAAAGATACCCAGATGTCTCATTCATTTTTTTCTCCTAATACTATGCTCTGAGGCCCACAAACTCTGGCAAACAAAAGAGGTCAAAAGGGCCTCTTCCTATATCAGCTGCAAAGAGAATGTAAATGAGGATAGGCAAAGAATGTCAGATATCAAATGGTAAGTGAGAGCAGTAACAGTGGAAGAGTAAAATTATCTACCCAAGAAGCAAAGACTAAAAGAATATCTAGGGAAATACTGAACAAGCTAGGCAGAATATTTCAGTGCACATCAGCACAAGAGAAAAAGGTCTCCAATGGAGAAAAACTGAAAAGCTGAACTCACACTGTGCAGGGGGAATAGGATTTAAAAATGCATTCACCTTTGAACTTACACAGAGTGAACAAAATGAATGTTCCAATCAAAATATTAGAAGATTGTTGCACCCATATTAAAACTCTGCATTTGGTCACCAGGTGTTTCCAACAGTTTGCAAAAGAAGGCAAGCATCTGACTGCCTTGTAACAGCCTTTCAAGTATCTTTCACATCAATGTTGGAACATCCCACAGAAGGACCAATTTCTAATGGAATTACAGATGATTTTAAAAATGAGGTGAGTAAGGCAGTGATAGTACAAACTAGAACAGCTATAATCTCCATAAAGCACGTGGAGGCACACCAGGCAAAGAAAAATCTGTGCATGGCACAAGAACAAATGCAAAGGCTGACATAGGATTGCACAGTAAACTCTGTTTAAAAAGAAATTGTGTAATAGCAGATCAAGGAAACAAATGCACTCTTGCATTCAAGAAAGAGCAGGAGCTTAGGCAAAAGTCCCCAACAAATCTCAGAGCTGTGAGCAGCTAACAAAATCTTCATAGATGACAGCTTTGAAGAAAAATAGTTTTACAGGAAAGGCATTGGGCTGAGCCTCAGGAGGTTGGTGTCCCCATTGCTACACTGCTGCACATGTTCTCTGGGACTCTAGAGAGGAAGAAAGATTCAGCAAAGATTTCCTTTATAGAATGGAGAGAATATTTCCCTTTTCTAACATCCTTTGCCTTATATATATATGTGGCATGAATATCTTTGCATTTGCTCTCAGCTGAACCTGCCAGGAATTACTTTGGAAAACAGCATTCCAGGGACATCTTACAGAATAAACCATGTACCAAGAGAACCATTCTGAAAACCTGCAGATTCAGAGGGAGAAAATGAGGCCATGAATATCTCTTACACAGAGAACATCTTTTATGGAATCGAGGGAGGCTGAATCCACTCACTTCCATTCATGTCAGTCTAGGTACTTTTACTCTCTATAGATTGTCAGTAGGTAAATCTTACAACCAAAATGAGGTTTCTTGAAGTCCATTTGCACACATTTAATCAAAGGGACCTTAAATGATCCCTTTGACCCTTCTGGTAGCAGACTGAAAGACATCCTGAGGTCCATTCCAGCCCAACTGAGTCAACAATTTTACTGTTCTATGAAATGTCCAGACTAAAGTATAAACAAAATTAATAACATAATTTCTATCCAACTCACAGAGTCTGATCTTATGATATGGCCTGAGAAAAGTAGCATGACTGATGTACAAGGTCCAGCTCTACTACTGAATAGCTCCATCACCCCTGCTCACTTTGAGGTGACTCTCGTACTCATGTAAGTCACACAGTAAGCCACACCAGCCATATCAGATCACAAAAAAAGGACAATACAAAGCAGTTTCATTTGAGACCAGATGAACCATTGTAAAGAAATCAGGAGGGAAGGTTGGTGTACGGGAGCAGAGATGCGGAGGGGAGAGAGGATGGAGAAAGGAGGAGTAGAAGAAAGGTTACCACAGTTTCTCCCTTTAGTCAGCAATGAACTTGTATATGAGCTTGGCCTACTTGTGAAAACATATCCTAAAGTCAGAGTTAATTTAAATCTGCAATTCATCTCAAAATTATCTCACTCTGTCTATATCCTATCAAACAGTTACACACAGCAAGCAGGGGATTTTGGACCTCAGCAGAACTCTGACCTCAGGAATTGTGGTACTGACAATGCCTTACACAGCTGTTGCTCTTGTGCACTGTACGATGGCACTCTGACATGGTGAAGGAAAGGTTGGGAAAATGAGAATGGTATAGAAAACATGGTCTGAGGGGCTTGATCCTTTATAATACAGACAAAGTGTTATGAGCCAGGACGGAGGAGAACCAGAGCTTTACATTCAAAGAAAGGACAACTCTGCATCTGCAGGACCAAGCTGGCTAACAGTCTGTCAGCAGCAGAGGCAAAATGCGACATCAGGGCAGCAGAGGACAGGTGGTGAGTTTATGTGGAACAGGCAGGTATTGGCATGGGGAAGGGCAGTTACCACCCTCACCTTTCACCTTTTCTCTATTGCCTCCTTTCTTCTCGGGTCCATCTAGAAAAGCCAGTCTTCTTGTTATTGTCTATTTCTTCTCAGCAGAGGCAGATTTATCTTCACACCCTCTAGCCCAGCCAGTGACACTGTTTTCACACAAGGCAGAAATCAGCCCATTCTGAGGGACTGCTTTGCTGCCTTTTATAGGGATCTGACTCTTATGGGCAGCTGCCTGCTTTATTTTTCCCTTAAGCCAGCCCTGCTACCAGATCAATTCCTACCCAGAAGAGTAAATCTGAGAAGGAGAGTATGCTCCTTGTCGCCCTGAATACACACAATTCTCCTAATTATATGCTTTCCTCTCTGATTTATTCTAAATGGAGCAACATGATGACTGCAGTGCAGTGCTCTGTAACCTCATAACACAGTATGTCTTTCTCCAATGACCTGCCTGTTACAGGCAAACAATTTTGTGCATGTATTTGTCATTGATCCCAAAGCCATGCAGAAGAAAAACCCTAACCCCAAAATGCACTACAAGGGCCATAAATGGAAAACAACAAGCCTTTGATGCAGGAAAAATGATACATTCAGGCAAAAACTCAGGATAATCTAATGCTGCTGAAATCATGATGAGTGGTGCAATAATATCAATGATAATGGACAGAGAGCTTGCTGGGCAGAAGAACACATGCTATGTAGCAATGGCTCTGTCAGTGAATGGCATTTAAGGACAGTCAAACTAGAGATACAAAAGACTGTAACCAATGAGAAGTGATTGCATTGCAAGGAAGCATCTTTCCAGACAGAATAATCCTAGAGCTACAAGTATACACTTTGTAATATTAAGGAAAATTTAATCCCAAATAACTGAAAATTACTCACTCCACAATGAAAGGGGTGGATTTAAATTTGGTTTTAAATTTGGTTTTCCTCACATGTTTTCAAAGTGAATCTCCTCTAAAGGATTACAGTTAACACTATGCTAAAATATGGCAGCAGTGGTTGTCTCATCTCTGCTCTTGAATGGAGAAATATATGCAGGTGCTAGGGCTTTCTAGAAATGAAGAACGAAATGTAGCCTGAAGGAGTCTGCATGGTTTAGGAACCTGAAGGGATAAGGAGTTTTGAAAATACCTCTGGCTTATACCTGGTAGCTGTGGGGTCATAGAGCTTAGTACCAGGAAAGGACCACCTTCTGGTGCTGGGTAGGGAAAAGCAAATTCAAAACAGCCTGATTCACATTAGGATGTAGGTTGGATGCACTGATGACTCTGACAATGTCTGGAAGTTCTAGTTGCCTCCATGTTGTATCTATTTCCATTATTTACTGATTGTCTCCAACTTCTTCTTCTCCCTAGTCTGAATATGTGGGATAATGCTAGATAGGAAGACAAACCTTTCTTTGCTCCAGCAAATGTATTGATTCCTCAACTGTTGCAGTCTAATCGCTTTATTTTCTTCACTGTTTTCAAAAGACACCAGCTGATGCTAACACAAAAGAACAACCCTGTGAGCAGCACCACTGTGGCCTTGTAAAGCTAAGGCAGATGAGCTGGGATCAGTTTTGCCATAGGGCTGCAATTGGTGCCTCCAGTTGCCCACCCTGCCCTCCAGCTGTCCATCCCAAGACCTCAGAGAACATTCCTGTGTCTCCATGGTACTCTCTTCACGGTCCTACAATGTTCATCTGATCCATCAGAGAAGAAATTCCGGAAAGATTGCTGGAGAGGACTGGAGTGGCAGCACATGACCCTTTCTATTTTGAAGTGGAAGCCTCCAGTGGATAGGCTACAATGCTTGGGGCAGTAATGCCTTCAGTGGCATTCAGAAGAGTTTTCCCAGTGAATGAGTGAGCTAGACCTGTATGGGATACAAGGACAGGGTTGCTGCTTGACCAGTAATTTCTTCAGAACAGATATGCAGTCCATTCTTGCAAAGAAAAAGCACCAAAGTGACTTTTCAAAGTTTTCCCTCCTATAAGGTCAGTTCACAGAAGAGTTCAGCAAGCTCAGAGCTGTATTTCTCTTCTCTGGAAGAATGGCTACTCTAAGTTGTTGGTGAGGTGCAATTTAAGAGAGCTGGTAATATATGTGCCAAAGTCTTCTCTGTAGAATTGATATTAGCTTGTACTCATAATAGCATTTCAAACCATCATGCACTGAAGTTCTGACCATCTGGGCCAGGAAATGGCAATGGGATTAGCATTTCTCCTCTGCTAGCCCCCAGTATGCTACCCTGTGACTATTACAGCCATCTATTTTGCATTCTGGCTCCCCTGTAATATCGACAGTAAATAAAAAACAGTAATAAAAAACAGTAAACAGTGAACTTGGTAATAATTTCTCCAAAGGAAAAGGGGAACCCCCCCCCCAACAACCCTTAGCAAAAAATCATAATGTAGACACACTCTGTAGGAGTTTCCAAGATGGTTTGCAGCAGCTACTCAGGCATCAATGCCAAACGAAATTATCTGAGTGGCAGAAAATACTCCCCAAACAGCTGCCACCAGTTGTAGCAGGCCAAGATAGAAATAATGAAAGGAAGATTTTTATTCCTGAGCATTACAGAAATGGAAGAAATGGAAGCAGACTACATAGAGTGTCTGTACTTTCTAAAGACGCTTTCGTTGCACATAATCTTTATAGCAATTTACATACGTCACCATCTGCTGGTACCCTCCATTACTGCATTGCAATATTATGTTACTCTATTAAAAGATGATTCATAAAATTCCCATGACTATGTTTTGAAAGAGTGCATTGAAGATGCCAGTGTAATGAAAATGGTCAAATGGGCATGAAAGCACCAGAGCTTGAGATTAGTTTGCAAAAGTTCAGCCCGTATTTTCACCTGGAGAACAACAGAAGAGATTTTAGAAAGGCATGCCTGGGAATGGGAAAAGGGGTTGCCATCCAGTGTAAGTTGCTACAGAACAATAGAGGGATTTGTTTGATTACTTGTTATGGATGAGAGAAAGAAAAGAGTCTACAGGAAGCCAGGGATAAAGATAAAGCAGCACTTAATTCAGTTTGCTATCCAGTCCCTAGGATCCTAGCTTCATCCTTTCCATCCTTTTTGCTTTACATCTTCCTGAGTTCTTGTTCAAACGCCAATCCTGCAGTCACTAATTTCAATGGCATTTTTTTTTTTTTTAAGCAATCTTTGGCTTTTTTTTTGGTGATCTTGAAGAATGTCTGGAAGCTCCATCTCATAACTCTTCTGGACAGTGAATCTGTCTTGTAATGTTTTCTTGTCCAGAGATGAAAACACTCCTTAATGTAATTCTTCACCAGTGCTCACAGGCTAATATTGTGTAACGGTGTATCCTGGTTTAGGACAATATTAGGTTTATCAATGGACAAGAGATGGATAGGGAAGGCAAGAATTTATTAAAAGGTAGATATANGGGTCCAGGGGAAAGAGAGCAAGTGAGGGCTCCTTCCTGCATTTATAATCCCAGCCCCTTTCCAGCATACCTTGGGGGTCCCCGGGGCTGATGGGAAAAAACCCAGGAAGAGGTAACCTTGGTAACCTGGCTACTCCTTCCAACAGGATATGGGCCCAGGAAAAGAGTTAATTTTTTCTTTGTCTTCCCCTGCTGTTTTTTTTAAGCCAAACCATTATGCAGTGAATCTAGGGAATTTTAGAGGCTTAACATAAAATAATCTTCCATAAACTAGTCTTTGAATGAAAATACCTTGTTAAAAAATGGCACCTTTTTTCTCCTGTATACATAGGTTTGATATGTCAATCTACTTCAAAGTTTCTCTTTACAGACAGAAATAGTTGCATTTCTAACTGCAGGGAAGTGAATAGAAGGCTGCCCAATGAGAAGTTGTGTAACATTGCCTTCCAGGTAAATTTACACCAATCTTAACTGCACGTGGGAAGTAGTGTTGGTCTAGGTGAATTTACCTTGAAGTGAAACTTTGGTATGTTGTGTTTATTATGCTTTTTCTTTGGGGTAGAAACCACTTCCTAGATCAAGGGAAAAAACTTGCTTGTTTAGCAATGAAGGCCAGATGCCAGAGAAGCACTGAAAAAAGAAGCGAATAGTAGAACAGAAATCTCAGAGGACAAAATGTCAAAAATACACCACAATTGCCTGGTTTTGTCATCTTTTTCATCACCTCTGAAATGCACAACAAGGTGTCTCTCAGTAAGAAAAAGGGAATTTGGCAATTATTTTTTAGTGAGGAGGTATCTCTCTGTAGATTTGGATGGAATATACATCTTTGTACTCCAGAATTGAAATCAGCTGTCAAAAACCACAACTGAAAATCACCTCTCTACTTATCATCACTTTATAAACATTAGATTGTTTTTGTCCAGGTCTCATTGTATGCATTTTACATGAACTATGTTACTTCACATTTTTGTAGTTTTTACATTCAGGATACGTGTTCTAAACTTCAGGTAAGATTCAAAAATAACAGTTAAATTCTGTACTTTATTTTAAGGAACAAGTCACATTTCAGAAACAGCTTTATCTAAAAAAGAATTTGAATTTCTCTGTAGCTTATCATGTTTCTGTTGTATTCAGGCAAAATGTCACACATTGGCATCTATAGGGAAGCTATTGTCGTGACCTTTACACTACCTTGAAAAGCAATAGAAACTTTTTCTTCCTATTCGCTCAAAAAAAGAAAAGAGGAAATAACTTTGAACTCTTTCATTAGCAGTTGAATCTTCACTTACTTCTTAAAAACAGTCCTTCTCCAGAGCAGGTAACAAGGATCCCAGTCAAGGGAAATACCCTAAATAAATCTATTAAATGATCAAATGCTGAGAAAACTTTAAAGTAAAGCTGCGTTGTTAATGGCATTTAAAGACCCAGGTCTTTGCAAGCTCAAATATTTTCCTTTCTCTTCATGAGACCCTCCACACAGGGCAGCATAACTGTGAGTGCTTCACTGTTCAAAACCAGAATTAAGACCAGTTTGCACAGCATTTTAGATTAAACAAGAGAAAATGTTAGGTAATTAAATGCTAATGATTCAAGCTGGGTGCTTATGTTTTGGATTACTTGCTTAATAATGTTAGCATTTAAATGGTCAGCTTTGAAGTTAACAAACAGCCCATTAAAATGCAACTGGGGAGTTGTGGGCTCTTTGGGTGCCATTGTTTCAGTCTGGCTGGCTGCAGACTCAACAAAACAACAGTGATAGGATTTACATAGCGAAGACTATTTTTGCAATTGGAAGGGCTAGACGTTTTTTTTCCTTTAATGAAAGCTCTTATTATTGAGAACACAGCATGTGGGAAAAGCCTAAATCTACTCATTTTCTTTTGAGTCCTGGGATTTCTATTGTCCCTGCTGACCGCTTAAATACAATTCAGTTGGTTCCCAAGCTCTGTACAGTGATCATCCAGCTGTGGCCATCAGATTACTGATTCAACCAGAATTCTTCCAGAATCTACCAGATTCCACCAGATTCCTGACTCCGAGGTGGTGTTGCTGAATGTTTGCAAGAGTTAATATAAAAATACACTCCTGATAGTGAAAGTTAAAGGAGCTTCAGTGATGAAAATTGGATCACATAATGAGATATTTTCAAAGCAGTGGCTACTTAAAGGACAGAAAGAGATAATGTCAGTGGAACAGTATACTATTCAGGATAACAGGCTGCTGTAGATGCAAGAATAGCAAAGCAAAGCCAAGGCATTTATGGAAAATAAATGGCATGGTGCAGCTCAGGTTCATTCTTCTTCAAAGTGCACAATACCGATCCCATGGCAATGGTCTGTTATTCTAAATCATTGATGTAGACTTAATTATTTTATCTAATAGAGGTTGATGTGGGAGTTACTGTGCCACTGTAGACCTACTGCGTTTGGAGTGCCTCTGAAGAGAAAGGCACTGTGGATTTCAGTGCCTGGATTTCGTCAAATGTTTTTCTATCTCTACTGTGACTGCTATTCCCAGTACTTTCCATGTGGTGTTAACCAAGGAGAGTTAGATTTGTGTTATCAAAAGACGAGTGCTGTGACAGTTTGATATTTCTTGGTGGCAACTGTAAATATCGACATTTTAGTGAATACCACAGTGAGAACTTGATGCAACACATTAGAGATAATGGAGTTTTTTTCACTGAATTGAAAGAGAATAATTTCATGCCCTGTATGGTACATTAGGAGGAGGACATCTGTTCTTAAATTTGCTTTGTTTTGTGATGTCTTCAACATGATGTATAAATGCCAGAATAACCTCCTAGTAAAACTATATTACTTCTTGGTTTTGGTTTTTTGTGGCCTGCTAAAGGGCTTATTAAAAATACCACAAAATATGTACTGTTAGCTCTCAGATCTTAATTGAAGAAATAGGTGATCTGGATGTTTAACAAAGACTTCTGTGTACCAGAAATATGAAATAATGTAATAGTTCTTAGCTAGAAACATAAACCAGTTACACTAAAACAATTTCATCCAGTTATTCACTTGCTATCTTTATGTTCATGATGTCATTTCTGTAATTTATTATTTTTTTTTCTGAGAAATATTAAATAGAACATAGCTATTTATTTTGGTCTCTTGTTCCATCCTGAGTTAACTTAGGGAGACTACCCTTTAAAGGATATTTCTACATCTTGCCACCCACACCTGACATGACCAGCAAAATGATGGTCATTTTAATGCTGCGTGGGCTGCCTGTAGTTGTACAAAGGAGCACAGAATTGGTCCTCTGTATTTTACACAAAGGCTGAAAGCAATAAGTTAGCAGGTTTGTAAAAAAAAAGAAAAAAACACATAGAGCAAAAAATAAATCCAAAATACAATAATGATATAGGTAAAGGGAGATCTATAGTATGGTAGTATGGTTAAAGTACTAGCATCCTTTTTTTTTTTCAAAGTGTCTGCAACTGTTATAGTGAATGTTTGATGATTTTTTCAACTAGCCCAGTTTTATCTAGTCCAATTTTAATTGAGTAGGTGACTGAGTCATGTAAAGCCTGCCTTTCTGATTTTTTTTTTTTTTTNAAAAATAAATCCAAAATACAATAATGATATAGGTAAAGGGAGATCTATAGTATGGTAGTATGGTTAAAGTACTAGCATCCTTTTTTTTTTTCAAAGTGTCTGCAACTGTTATAGTGAATGTTTGATGATTTTTTCAACTAGCCCAGTTTTATCTAGTCCAATTTTAATTGAGTAGGTGACTGAGTCATGTAAAGCCTGCCTTTCTGATTTTTTTTTTTTTTACAAGGACATTAACAGCATCAATCAGGTCTGTGACCTGATGCAAGGACACTCAGCAAAGTACTCACCTCTATCAAAACTTTCCAGACATCTTCTTTGAACAAATTATATTCTTCACAGTTCCCCCCATCCTATCAGGTAACTACCTAGGAGATCACTACAAATCATATATGATTTTTAAGCTAAAAGACATCTCTGTTATTCCTGAATAGTTTGGGACTTCTGTTTCCGTTATAGCTATATGCCAAAGAGCATCAGTTAAGAGTACACAGAAAAGTTTGCTCTGCCTAGCTTAAGCCCTATATATAAATTTGGTAATTGACCCTAGTGAAGATTATGCTATCTGCATCTTGAATTTAGCCCAAAAAAATTCTCCTAGAGAAGGTGATGACCACGTTTTAGTGTAATGTATTTAGTTTTTGCCATATATGGTATTTTTGTCTATTTTTGACACTTAAGAATATATGAACATTAATTTTGAACAACTTGGCAATCCCGTTATATTTACTACAATTTCTCTGGCATTGTAATTGGCCACTATATGGATGACACAAATAATATAGATCACTGCGGTTTTTCTGTACTTAAGATTTATTATTGTGTGTTGCAGCATTTTAAAATGGTAATCACAAACTGGGATCTGCCTGAGTTCCAAGAAAGGCCAACTGCAAACTAACTCACTCTGTCTGCCTGCTAAATACATGTGATATATTTCATTTTGAAGCTGGAAACTGCTACACTGGTTTCCATAGTACTTTCTCATGAGTAGACGTCATTCCTGGGTTCCTATTCCAAAGATGCAAATTCTTTGTTTCGCAGCACCCTGATGGGGCAACTGCAAAAGCTTTTTTGGGACCTCCTGAGCATGTCTTTTTTTTTAGGATTCTTCCCCGACAGATAATTTTTAATACACTCCACTGCTGATATATTTATCCACTGAATAACTACTGTTCTCTATACTGCCTCTTCTTCAAGTCCTTTCTCCTGTGTCAAAATATCAGACTGTAGGATTTAAACAGCTGCTTGGAAGAAGTTACAAAACAACACTCCAATGAGCAGCTTTCAGGTGGGAAGATACAAACAGTCTGTGAGAGTGTGTCTGCATCCATGTTGAACACACTCATAGATATACCTGGTTGATGATGACGATGTTATACTGTAGAAAATTTACAATGCTTTTCAGAAAATGGGCCCTATTGTCCTTCCTATGCCTCAAAGTCCTGCCTTGAGCACGTCCCAGGCTCTCTTCAAGGTTAGTCCTTGATTTCCATGTTTACATGTTTAGGGGTTAATTTGCATGTAATATCTGAAGGTGCTTCAGAGCTCCCTATGAGCCAAAAGACTCTCCATGCCATTATTTATTTCTGCATACTGCGCTTACTCGGCAGCATGAGCTTACCATTCTCCATCACATGTGACAGTGGTCCCAGATTCCTTCCTTGTGGAATTTNCTAACTGCATCACTTTCTACCTGGATGTTGTTCAGTGCTTTTGTCATTTTGGCCAGATCTCTCCTAATTCCACTCTTTGCTTACCTCTGCCATGAGTAAATTTGCAATGTCTTCATGCAAAGTGGCTGCTTTCCAAGGTGTTATCCATTTGGAATCACCAGTGGCTGGAAATGAGTAATTAAGTTTTAAAAAAGAAACCTTATGAACAGCTTATTTACCAGCTTAGGAAGATGGAGGTAAAATGGAAGAGGCCATGGACCCACAGGAAATCTGTGGCCTTTGGAACACCTGTAG
>VYZS01096755.1:0-12830 GCA_013400695.1 Neodrepanis coruscans
ATCCTCCCCAACCTACAACACGTTTGCACTGGAAATAGTTATAAAACTCCCACTACGTGAAGCTGGGTGCTTTCTTCAGATGTACGATAAGTTGCACGTTCAAAATGTGTCCTGAGATGCCTTCTTTCCACTACTTTCCCCTCAAGGGGTGGAATGGTGAAATCTCAGCACATGCACTTTTTATAGTTTTAAAAATAATGGGGTTCCACCTCTTCTGAAGCTCCCTGTTGACTGAAAAATGAAGTGTTATCAGTCTCTGGCAGTATCATCAGGACTTGTGGCCTAGCATCTACATTCCTTAATTTGACAGTCGTGCCTGCCTAAAAGTCCCAATATCATGTAAAGGCATTTGTGTTTGGGGGTTTTTTTACATTTTATTATTTTTAGGAGCTCTTAATGTGTGTTGTGTCATGGGAAGTATCTGTAGTGTAGAACAAAGGGATGCTTTTTAGATTCTGTGTCTTGAAGCTGCACTTGCCATTGCCCATCCCATCTTCAAACGATATTTAAAGCCAGCTGAGCAGACAGAAAAGAGCTACAGTGTTTTCAATACATCACCTGGGCTGAAAAATCTGGGACTGTGGAACATGAGTAGAAATTGCCTTCCCCATAATAAAAATATGAATATCTATAGACAGAAATCAAAAGTATTAAAATTAAGTTCCTGGTGGTCTAAACATCCAGAAAGCATTGATTTTATTGGGAGCTTTATGGACGAAAGATCTGAATCTGGGAAATAATAAGCACTTACAACTCAACGTGAAACCAATAAGGGTTGTGAATGCTCAGTTGGCATTTCAGACTATTCATTTCAGCTGCTCAGCAGTGTATGGTGAATACATGATCTAGAAAGTGACTTTATTGATTGAAAGAAATTGCTCTGAGTGAGGCAAATAGGATTTGTCTTTTAGTTCTTAATTTCACACTGTAGACAGCACAATATTCTGAAAAACTAATCTTTGTAGCACATCTGCCTTTATGATCCTCTTATCTTGCCATTTCTGGTTTTCAGTAAATAAAAGAAACATCAAAACTACTCCTTTCTATGCCTTTCTGATGTTTAGATAGTGGATCATTTCCATTCAAGTCGCCATAAGGACAGAAAGCACATTAAACATTTTTAATTCAAGTGGTGTTTGGCCATCACAGTTTTCCAGAATGGACTTACTGTAACTGACTGTAAACAAGAGTTTCCTCTTTTAATAAGGAGAAATGTCATCTCTGTGAATAGAAACATCACAAAATATTATTTTTCACAATAGTAGACTACAATCCAAGACTCTTTGTAGTAACATAAAACTCCTTTGTAAAATGCGACAGTACTGAAGCACTCTGGAACCTAATCTTTGCATGATATCAGATCTTTTTTTTTACCTCTGAGTATGAGTGGGAAGACTTACTTTAGGGTACTTTAACCTAAAAATAATCTAAAAAAAATCTGCTGAAAAGTTAAATAAATTTTAACATCAATTTTAAGTGTAGAACTTAGAGATTATATTTTTCAAGTTCACCAGGGCAGTTAAGATGGCAGTAAATGTTTCCAAGAACTATGAGTGTCAATTTCTCATATATATTTTGTGAATTAAATTGACATATATTCCCACTGAAATGGCTGACAATATCAGTTGCTATGGCTTATCCTTATGCAGCAGTGATTAGACCATTAACATCATTATGTTATTTCTAGTAGCACTCCAAAAAAGAACATAGATAGAGATTTTTGCTTTCCATGAGACTGTTTTAGAGCTATACAAATGAATTAAATAGGATACATATTTGTCAAATGTTATAGTTTTTATGTTATGCTTAGATAGAACCAAGACAGATTGTAATTTAAAAGTAGGTTTAAAAATTATTCACCAGCAAAGGGTAGTGCAATGAAAAAAACAGGTAATATTATATCCTCTCAGTGCAATATCACATCACCAAGATCTCACACTGGTTGGAATTTGCCTGTTTTAAAAGAACCCCAAGCCTAACAAACCAATGACCTAAAATACATAATGATAATTTGGAAAGCCTTTGGGCCCCACCCAGCTTCCATGGTCTTTAATGAGCATGTGATAAGAGATTTTAGCATTAAGAATCTGGGGAAATCAAAATTTAGTGTGTGCATTCTAAAGATTTAATAGTTATTGCATTATGTAACTTGAATTTCCTTTTACTTCCAGTAGCAGCAGAGAGAATGCCAAAGGGTGGTAGACTAGGCACCTTAAATGTGTGCTGGATTAGATAAGCAAACATATGGAAGTGAAGCACATCTCTCCAACCTATGGGTTGTGGGTAGAATATGTCAAAAATCCTAACCTAAAACTTGAAAATGTCTCATGCCACAAGGAATAAACTATAAAGCTGATTAACTGCTTAACAGGCACAAATCCTGCTCTATTACATCACTATGACAAATGCTTTCAGGCTTTCAGGGTACAGGTTACAACCCTAATACTTTGCATATTTCACAGAGCTTTCCATACTTATGTTCCCTTTGTCATCAGTGAGACTTATGTTGGCAACTATCAAAACAGTTCATAAGGACAGTTGAAAATTATCTTGTAAGTTTTTAAACAGCTAGACAAATACATATTTGGAGTCCAGTCTCTAGAGCTACATCTTCACTAATACTTTTGTTTTGTTCTTTGCAACACTGAGTCAGACAAAGCACAGAGTCCTATCTCTATATAAACTCCTCTAACTTCTGAAATTGGATGTTCACATCCAGATGTCTGTGACAAAATCTCCTTTGCTGATGCACTGACCCCTGGAAAGTACCTACAACTTATTTCATCAGCTTCTGAAGGACATGTGCTAAAACTACACTGGGGAAACTTTGACATGTTAAGAGAACATTTTTTATATACAGTATGGTCACTATTTATAAGAACATCCACTATCATATTTTTCAAGGTTTAATCAAGGCCAAAATAAAATAATTGAAAACAGAGTCCACACTTACAGCACAAGAGATAAATGGTCTATGATGCTTAATTTTTGGGCAGCTCAAATTTTTTCCATCTAACCAATTCAGCTGACAGACCAGGTCTCTGATCAGAGTACTCCAAGCTGAAAGCTCTGCTGTTTTTCAAACAGACTATTAACCTAGTGAAACCTTACTCCCATTATCTTCCAAATCCGTCCATGTGATCAACTGGATTCTATAACCTTTTCACCACATTAATTACTATTTATTTATAAAAACAATCTGGTTAGTTCTTCCTGACACTGCACCTTTGTTTTCCCTATTGTGTTTCTGAGACACTGATGTCTGTTTGAAATTACTCAAACAGACAATAATTATCTTCCTGTTTGTCAAGGCCATATCAAGTTCTTTATTGTGAAAGGAAACCTCCTTCCCCAATGGAACAAGAAATGTCCAAGTCCTGCAGCAAATACCTTTTTATGTTTGAAAATAATAACATTTTCACTAACTTGCAAAATAAGTCAAAAAATGTAACTGGAATTACAGTATGTGATTTATTGCTGAATCATTTGAGATCCAGCATAGCCAATTATTCCGAAGTGAGAAGTAGCTAAAGAATCTGCTATACAAGAAGTTTCTGACGACTTTAGAGATATGCCAGGACATCAGCCCATGTGAAGTTGGCACAGAATTACTTTCCCCTGCCCAAAAGAAGAAGACATTTCTGCAAAGCTATTCTAGTAACTCATCAGTAAGAGTTGTAAGTGATCTCAAGATTGAAGTCCATGCCAGGAATTAAATGTCACATACTGAGATTTTATTGACTCCTTTTCTGCCAACTCTGCTTAAAGGGATGACTTTCTAGGCAAGATTGAATGGAGGGTAACTCACAGGCTTCTCAGTCTCTTAGGATTCTAACCATGGCATTTATCTTTCATAAAAAGTACTTACATAAAGTAATAGCCACAGGCAAGTTGTCTTTGTGTGCAAAATATAACTTTTATTGTTACATTCTTGCTGGAAATGACCTCTTCTTGGGAAGAATTATCAAATCCAAAGGTATGTTTTCACTACTTCTCAATTTTTTTTCCCTATAAAGCTGTTTGTCCTTGTGCCTTTACACTGTTAAATGAGGGCTAGTGCTTCTTTAGCTGTTACTTAAAGCAGGGTCAAATGTTTCTAGTAGATTTGGAATCCTTCCAGGTATTATATTGTACAAATGTATCTAAGGCTGTCTAACCTTCAGCCTTCTGTTTACATGTTATGTATTGAGCATCTGATGTCTACAGCTTCTGAGATGCACTTATGAATCAAGAGGCACTCAGACCTTGACCCTGAAAATATTATTAGATTAAATTTCACTAAAGAATTTGAATATTGAAGAACACAGGTACTAGAGACAATCTCATAACAACCTCATAACAAACCTACAGATTACTAAATTGATGTATATCTGTTATGAACTCTCTCTAGAATACAATAAGCAGGTTTTGAATGCTCTTTTGAGGAGACAGTGGCACAGTGATAAGGATAACCCCTTTCTTTAGCTGTCTTATTAGCATAAGACAAGCTGTTTTTGACATAGAAAAGAAGCACTTTCATAGACAGTGGACAAAGGTAAGCTTCTCTAGGAGGTAATGGAAGACAGTTGTTGTAAGACTTGTTGAAAAACACTCCTTAGAGAAGATCCTTTCTACTAGCTACAGAGTGATCTGGGCAGAATATCCTATTCACATGTAATGGTTTGGCTTAAAACCGCAGGGGAAGACAAAGAAAAAAATTAACTCTTTTCCTGGGCCCATATCCGGCTGGGAGGAGTAGCCAGGTTACCAAGGTTACCTCTGCCTGGGTTTTCCCATCAGCCCCGGGGACCCCCAAGGTGTGCTGGGAAGGGGCTGGGATTATAAAATCTGCAGGACAGGGCACTCGCCCTCTCTCTTTCCCTGGGGACTCTACTCAGCACGGCCTTGAGGATTTCCCCCCCGCCCCGGACTCTGCTGCCTGCTGTCTTTTCTCCACGGAGTTCCCTGAGGTCGCCACTGCTTTTCATCTCCCCCAGCCTGAGAGGACCCCTTTTGGGAGGACTTCTTCACAGACACACCACCCCTGAAGGGACTGCCGCCTTCTTTTCCACGGATATATTTTGGTTTTGGGTTTGTGGGTGCCGACCTCTGGACCTCTCCTGTGTTCTTGGGAGGGGTGTCCTCCTCCCCTGTGTGGCCATTTTTTTTCCTTTCCCCACTGTGAGGGTAGGGCCGTCTTGTCTGGGGTATGGTGTAACCTCTATCCTTTCCCCTCTTCCCTTCTCGAGTTACACGTGGTCGGTGTAGGGGGGTGGGGCCGTTTTGTCCGGGGTATGGTGTAACCTATATTCCCTTCCCCCTTTCCTTCTCAGGTTACAGAGTGTGTGTGTGTGTGTGTGTGCGCCTCAGAGCCCTGTGCCCTGGCTGGCATCCACAGCGCCCTCTGCTGGCCATAATTGGGCAATTACACCCATTTATTCCCCCATATATCTACATTTTAATAAATTGCTGCCTTCCCTATCCGTCTCTTGTCCATTGATAAACCTAATATTGTCCTAAACTGGGACACACATTATGAATAAATTCTTAAATCAGTGTTATACTTTTGCGATTTTTTTTGGTTAATATTAAATTTCTGAATAAGTTGAATTTCAGAAAGAAAATTATATTTATATGATGAGATTACTCTCACAATGAATAAGGAACTGTATCTAACAGTGTGTTTGTAGCTTCAACTTGTCATAGTTATTCACCATTGCTTAGCAGGTGATGCCTCCCCAGGTCAGAGCAGAGCAGGACAATCCCATCCCCGGCGTGGCTGGGGATGCTGGGCCTGATGCCCCCCAGGACATGGTTGGCCCTCCTGGGTGCCAGGGCACTGCTTGCTCACATTCAACTGGGCATCCACCAGGACCCCCAGGTCCATTTCTGCTGTGCTGCTCTCCAGCCTCTCTTTCCAGTGTATACACAAAACTGAGGTTGCCCCATCCCAGCTGCAGAATCCACCATTTGCTCTTGATAAACTTAACATATAGTTGGTGATTGCCCAGTCCTCTAATTTGTTGAGGTCTCCCTGCAGGGGAGTCAACAGGTCCAGGTGAGGTCTCACCAGAGTGGAGTAGAGGGGCAGACTCCCCTCCCTCTAACTGCTCACCATACTGATTTGGATGCAGCCCAGGATGCAGCTGACTTTCTGGCCTTTGAACACCCTGTAGATGAATTCTATAGCATGTTCAAAGCTCCCAAGGAGGATTGTTTGCTTGGGCCAACATGTCACTGGTTATGTTCACAAGGCTGCAGTTTTTCTCAAAGACAGAGTAGACTTGCATTTTTAATGTGTGAATGGAGCATATTAGGCTCCCCTTTGCAAAACTCCATCTAGATAGAATCACAGATAAACACTAATTCTGTGGCATCTGTAAATTCTAAGGGCAATATTTGCAACTACGTATGTGGAAAAACTAAGTACTGAGGAATCTAGGTTTTGAAATTGATCTTGTGCTCAGAAATTAGTAAAGTAGCAGTGTAATTTAGCCAAACTGAAAGCGTTTGACAATCCACATTTGATAAAACCTAGAAGTAATTTGTATATAAAGGAATTAATTGCAACTCAAAGCCACTTATTTAATTTCAAGAGCCCATGCTGTTTTACTGCCATCACTTCTGACTCAGCAGGAGAAAGGTCTCAGGTAGATAAGGAGATTGAAAATACAGAAATGTCTACTGTAAACTAAATTAGATATGTGGTTATAAATATTCTTCTCTGTCTTTTTTTCTCAACCACAGAGGTTAACCCTGTCTGACTCTGTGGAAACCATAGGAAAAACTAAAATCTTCAAATTCCAGTAATTGGCTAAGTCTATTTTTCTTCATGGTGGAAAACACTGATATATAGTTCTCATAAAAGGGAAAAAAGACATGGTGCAATGTAAAGTGATTCAAACCTCACCAGGTTGCCATTGCAACATAATATGCCAATATTGATTAATGGATATTCCATTTTTTAAATAAAGCATATCAGACATACGGAGTCAGTATTATAACAGGTGATAACATATTGTTTCAAAAGTGGGATGTTTCCTAAGTACATGTATTCTCAGTCAAAATGTCTCAGCTAGAAGATAATCACTTGATAACTTAGACTTATGACTCCACACTTCAAATAATGAAGACCTAAAGATAAAGGCTCACAAAATCCTGAATGGAGACCAATCTACAACCAAAATATGAAACCTAGGTTTTTCAAAGAACTGCAGAATATCCTGAACTGGAAAGGATCCACAATGACCATTGCATCAGACTCCTCACTCCACACAGGGCAACCAAAGAGTTAAACCGTGTATCTAAAGTTAAACCATATATCTGTTGTTGACCTTCTTTGAGCACATTCTAATATTTTGATACCCTTTTACTGTGGAGCCCCAACCTGCACACAGTTCTTTATGAGCCTGCATCATTGCTGAGTATAGTGGGACAATCACTCCTTTCAACTGTGCTTATTATATGTGCCTCAAAATAACCCTGGCCCTTTAAGCCATCAGGACTGCTGTTAGCTTTTATTGAATTTACCATCAACCCAAACCCCCAGATGCATTTCTGCAGGACTACACTCCAGTCTCTTGTCCCTCACTCTTGCTGTAATCCAGTATTACACCCTCTCATGTGTGAAATCCAGCATTTTTGCTTGTTAAATTTTGAATGGTTGGTGATTGCCCAGCATTCTAAATTATCAAAATCTCTATATAAGGTCTCTCTACCCTTGAAGGAACTAACAGATCCTCCTAATTTAGTGTTGTTGGCAAATGTCCTTCGTGTGCACTCAACTTCCACACCCAGGCATCAATGACAAAATTGAAGAGATTTTCTTTTGCCTTTATGAAAGGATGTGGTAGTAATTGGTCTTCAATCTGTCCATTCCTTGTCTCTTTGCTTGCTTGACTCTTGCCCCAAGACCTTCCCCTCCAAAATATCTGTCAAAAGTCTTGATTCAAATATGCCTTAAATTCAAGAAAGTTCAGATCTATATTCCAACCGATAGATTTATGTTACAGTGTGTCCTTCATCCCAGTTTGAAGCAAAAAAAAAAAAAAAATGGATTTGGAGAAATTCTTTATAAAACATATTATCACTGAATTGCATCGGGAGCCATGGACAGACAACACAACAAATGGAGGCTTTGGATGGAGTGGGAATTTATGTTTCCTTTTCATCCTTTTGTATTGGATAGAGCTTGTTGGAGCTGAGACATGGAACTAGTTATAATGACAGAATCACAGATTCAGAAAGGGACCTCTCAAGATCATCTAGTCTAAACTACCTGGCTAAAGCATGGTCAGCCAGAGCAGGTTGTCCAGAACAGATAGAAAGCAGATAGGTTGCAACTACTAGTTTACTTCATTTCAAACAAAAAGTAAACCAATTTACTATACAGATACAATATATAGGTGCTAGTACTGATTTTGGCTAGAATAGAGTTAATTTTCTTCATGCTATTTTGTATGGTTCTACATTTTAGGTTTGTGATGAAAACAGTTGATAACACACTATTGCTATATCTTTGAGAGCAGGGCTTACACACCACTGAGGTCTTTCTTTCCTCCCACATCACCCCACCAGCAACAAGCCCTGGGTATGCAAGAAATTGGGAGCATACACAGTCAGGACAGCTGTCCCCACCTGACCCAAGGCATATCCCGTACCATATGATATTGGAATAAAATATCAGGAATAAAACTGGGGAGAAAAAGGACAGACAGACACGTTCTGAGTGTCTGAATTTGTCTTCCCAAGTCACCAGTAAGTGTGATGGTGCCCTGCTGTCCTGGAGCTGGATAAATAACTGCTTGCCCATGGGAGGTGGTAATTGAATTCCCCTTCTTGCTTTGCTTGCCTTTACTTTGTCTATTAAACTGTCTAAAAGTTTTCTCACTCTCCCCCATCTTTCTAGATAAGTGAGAAGGTTGTGAACATGCACCTGGGTGGGGCTTAGCTGCCCACCAAGGCTGAACAAAAACAGTACCATGTGCGGCACATATACAAGTGTGTTCAAATATATTGAAATTACTATTGCAACCAAATATTATCTTCTTCAGTCCTAAAGGAGAAAACATTTCAGCAGGATCTGGCCTGGACAAGGATGTAGCAAATTATATTCAATTACCCAGTTCATGACAGTCTGTCTACATGATGCTGCAGTAGACACCAGGAGCCTCAGTGAAAATTTCTCTCAAAGGCTGTAATAAGGATAAAAAGATTCTATTGCAAAGATGTTCCAAGAATACAATAGTTCCCAAACTCACATCCAAGTGAACTAATTGGTTTGATGTAAGAATTAAGGCAGGCAACTGCTACAGTACTACACTGTGCCTGAGCCAAAAATCCTTACTGTAGGGCAAACTGTAGCAACTGAGTCCTAAAACTATATTTATGTACTTAAACAACTCCCAGCTGAGCTTCTATTTAGTTTTGTTGTGACACTCTGTTTTTTTTTGTGTACATATGTACCCAAAGACTTTTGTTCTCAATTACTTAACTTTAAAGAACAAAGAAAACATATTTTAATAGATCTCACCTTGTTTTCCTTGCATTTGTTCTTTTCCAATTTCTCAAAAACTTTATTTCCTCTTTTCTTTTCAAAGTGATCATTTTCCAATTCTCCCACAATTTTGCATTGCTTTGCAGTTTTTCTTGCTTTCCCTCGATTGATTTGAGTTTTTTTGTTTTCTTTTTTGCCAGCCTCAAGACTTTACAAATTATAGACGGTTCATTTTCTCTCTCACCAATTATACACCAGCAGCTGTCTGTAAAAGAAAAATGACAAGTTAGTCACTTCCCTGTCTGTATTGAACTGTGGGCAAAAGACTGAACTTGGTGCAGGGAGGAACTGAGTAATCAGCTTTCCTTTGCATCCAGATTCATGTTTGAAAGACTTCAGAAAAATGAATCATTCCAAAAGCTGATAATACATTACTTTGCACCTTGGGAAGTAATTTCAGGCTTTGGCAGATGAGCATCAGCAATTTAAGACAAAACTGTGCCCAACTCTCTGCTCACCCACAGATTAAGCTGCTGTAACAATGTGTCACCATGCAGGATGCTCCCACTCGTTCTCTGGCCACTCAGATCGAGTGAGACTTGATCCTGGGGAACAGAAAAACTGAAATATGAATACGTTGTTTCTTCTATATTGTAGATGCAATATTTATACCTATCTTACCTGTTTAAGCTCTTATATCCTGGAGCAGTAGAAAACTGGTGGTGGTTGAGACACGAGCACATTTCTGTACACTTGGATACAGTCAGGTCTTAAACCTTTGTACCTTTTAGATGATTAAGATCCATTTTGAATCATAGTAAAACTCAGTTCAGCAGAGGGGCAATTGATACTCAGGGAGGGAGGAAGGACTGGTCAAGAACAACCTGAGACAAAGAAGTAGATTGTGAAGATTTAAGGAAATGAAATAATTTCAACTATCTCCCTCTTTTTGCTGAACAATTGCAGTTCTGATCATCTATGTTCTGTAAGGTAATTGCTAATGACTTTAGGATCTCATTAGCCATCCCTCATATCACTTCAGATGATCTGGAAACATCTAATTCATATAAGTACACTTCAATCTGTTCTTTAATTACTTTGAGCCAAGGTTTTATTCTTAAGACATCACTGTTTCCAATTGTTTCAGCCATCTGATTCAATTAGACCATTTTGGTGAAAAAATAATGCAAAAAGGCATTAAATATCTCAGCTTTCTCAGTGTTATTAAGCAATAATTTTCATTCTCCTGGAAGAAGCAGTATGATCATTTATTTCTATTTGTTTCTCTGCTTTCTACATTGTAGACCGACAATATTTTATTACATACACTTTGCACCCTTTGCCGACATCATCACAGAACAGAGTGCCTTGACGTTTTTGATTGTGTTCATGTAAACTTCTGCTGTATTTCTGTCTTCAGTCTTCCTAATCTCTTTTGTTTTATCTGAAGCAAATTTAGATAATTTATGTGATAGCCAAGTAAATCTCTTGCCATTCCTTCTGGTTCTCCTTCTTAATTGAATTGGTTGCATTTGAACCTTCTGGAACTGGTATTTGCTTAAAAAAACATTACTGTCATTATCATCATAACCATCACTATTATTTGTCTTAAAACAGGAGTTTTGAAGTTTGTTACCTCCTGGCCATGCCTGTCCAAGTAGCCTTCTACTTAGCATTACTAAAGGTCCCTCCATGGTAGATGAAATGCACATCTAGAACTCTCTCATTTCTTTATTTCCACTTCTCCTGTAATCTATTCCTCTCCTATTCCTTTTCAAAATGATATTTAATATTTTTAGTTATTCTGTTGTTCTTCTAATATACCAATTTATGCTTTAGATCATGAAATAAAATGTCAAGATCCTCCTTCTCTTTACTTATCTGCTATCTGGGAGACACAATAGACTAACACAAACACATCCACAATTTGCTAAGACACTATAAAACTAGAACGCTTTTCTTAATTTTTTTTCCATGACCTTGTATTTTCTGAAGATAAATACCTTTAGTTTTGTGTATTGTCTACTGTTGATTTACAAACAAAGTAGAGCTATTCCAAATGGATTTTCTCCCTCATGAAAGAAAGAAATCTAATTTCACTTGCTGGAAGTTTCTCTAGCTGAGTTTNCATTTTCTATTTCTCTCAAAACTGTTCAAAACCTGATGAAATATTTTGAAAAAGAAAAGGTGTTTTTTTTTTTTTAAAAAAAGAAAGTGTTTGTTGTGAGGCTTAGGGTAGATCATGATCTGTCCTCAGAATCTATGGCTCACCTTCATAGCAGAAGCAATACTTCCATTTGGAGTATTTTTCCATTTGGAAAAAATATTTATTAACATAGAAGTAGCAAAAAATGACCTTATAAGTTGCTTTTGTGCATTACACTTCAGTACACTGAGAAAGCCACCTGATGCATACTAAATTTAAAAAAAAGATTGTTAGGAATCTGCATAATGAATATATATGGGAGTACACTGACAGGACTAAATTAAAGAGATGATGTTGCACAGAAAATAAGAATAAAAATCCCATGCCTCTGTAAACAACCCTTCAAGACAGTTTAATTTCTTTAGGATCTATTAGTTTCCATGCTTTTAACTCCTAAGTCTATTTTAAATTCTAAAAATTTTGATTACTTTCTTCATGTTTAATATATTAATGTTACTATCCAGAATATCTGAGATGTAAGAAGAATCAAGCACTTATATTAAGATGCTTTCCATTCTTTTTTCAAGAATTATCAGGTCTCCTATATTATTGTCTGAACGTGATTACTTTTTGCTCCTCTTTATTTTCCTTATTTCTTTCCTTTTTGTTTTCCTTGCCCTTTCCTTATTATTTTCCCTTTTTCTATCCCTATTTCTTTAGTTTTTTTCCCTATTGTGGAAGAACTGCACAACCAAGACCAAGATTGGTGTCTCTTTGTTTTTCTTGAAGAAACTTGCTGGGAATGGAATAGACGAAAGAGAAACTAAAAAATGAAAGCCACAAGAAATACTGCCCACCTTGGATGCCACAAAAAGAGACATATCATGGCTCAAAAAAACCTTTTCTTTTTTTCTGAGACCGGATATCTAAGACCATAGAAAGATGATTAACTGAGATCATACCCTTTCCTTGCATTGTGATCAATAATCCCATGAAAAATTAATTTGATGGATTGTGGGTATTTAAAAGACTCTTTCAAACCTGTCTTGCAGTAATAGAGTACTGTCACAATATCACAGATTTTCTCCTTTGTGCTATCTGAATAGATGCTAGTTTCTGCTTTCTCAGAGAAGCAGCTAACACAGAAACACATATCTCAAGTTAGAATCTGTTTTCTAGAAAAATTATATAATTTGTTAACATATGAAC
>VYZS01096782.1:3861-19504 GCA_013400695.1 Neodrepanis coruscans
AACAACTTTTGATCAGAGCTGCTTAGCAAGGCACCTGTGATTTCTGACACATGACAATGAATTAACAGAAATAGGGGAACTTGTCAATGCTAAACTACAATCACAGCTAAGGCAGTTTGTCTTACTGAAAACAGCTCAAGACATCTGTGATAAAAACAGTATTTCTGGGAGCAAGCTAAAGAGAAATAGGGAGATGGCCTGTTCACCAAATGAGGGGATGGAAACAATGAAAAATATAGGGGGTTTCATTGTAAAACTAGACAGTGACTGATGAGGTCATGATGCTTTGATCTCTAAATATAACCAAACATGGGAAACAAAGCACCATTTCCTAGCTGATGCCAATAAAATGTTTAATTGGTTCCTCTCCCACAAGCAAACAGGTCAAACAACTTATCTACTCGAGATTAGAGAAAGAATGTAAAGGAGTTCTTTTAGTGGAAACCACAAAGAAAACACTGGCCTTCTCCCAGAAAAATCAGGAATCTGGCTTTCTAATCGTTCCTCGTGGCTTCCAGGTGGTGGCAGTAAAGTTCCAGTGAGATGTCCAACGGACAAAGCACTTTACCCTCATGAAAGATCCACTGCAGCCCATAACATTATGTCCAGGTGAAAACCATCTTTAACCATCTGTGTAAGCCACAAATTCTGGTGATCCCCTTTAACAGTGCTTTTAGATAAATCAGAGAGACACCATATTTGAAATACCTGGGCCAGGTAAGAAGTAAACAGTTTGGGGACAGCCTGTAACTAGAAACAAGACTCCTCTTTCTTAAATCTAATTATTCTACACAGTTTGTACTTATATTTACATACACTTTCACTCTTCCTACCTTCAGCAGAGCAGCACCTCTATAAAACATACAATGGATTACTGAACATATGCAGAAAGCTTTAGGAAAAAAAAATAATGTTTTTCATGGCCAACACACTACTAAAGCACAAAGCACAAAGAGATCCTTTATAACAGCTGTTGGGAATGAAACTGTGTTTGGAGTGCAGGAGCACTCAACCCCTCCTAGTCTGCAGCTTCAAACTACTGCAGACGGAAAAAGTGTATATTCCAATGTCTGTGAAATGGATGCAAGTGTCATGATTGTACTGCCACAGGCTTACACACTTACAGTAAAACATCCAGACAGAACAGTAAGCAGACACCTTCACACAAAGTAAGAGCTTGGTCAGAGGAGGAATTTTGATTTCACTGAGATAATAAATGCACAAGCTATGCCCATTTCACTAGTGACCTGCCACTAGAGACACCTTTCTACAAAATCACAATCCGCTGTTCAATTCTTGAGAATTCCAAAGCAAATTCATACATGCTTTCTTTCATGCTACACACTGAAGAAGCTTCTCACACCATTTGAAACACCTGCATTGCCANAAGTTTTGAGGCTGGTTTTCAAGAAAACAACACTGACTTCTCTTTATCCCCAAAAGTTATAGGGAATGAAAACACTTGGGATAAAATTTCGTAAAGAGGAAATTATCCATTGGGAGGACAGTCTCACAAATGGAAGAATATTTCAGGTTTAACAGCTTGCTCACATCTAAACTTAAACAGTTATCCAAGAAATAGATGAAAGAACACTGAAGCCCACTAAAATACCGAAAAATGAAACAACTTTTGATCAGAGCTGCTTAGCAAGGCACCTGTGATTTCTGACACATGACAATGAATTAACAGAAATAGGGGAACTTGTCAATGCTAAACTACAATCACAGCTAAGGCAGTTTGTCTTACTGAAAACAGCTCAAGACATCTGTGATAAAAACAGTATTTCTGGGAGCAAGCTAAAGAGAAATAGGGAGATGGCCTGTTCACCAAATGAGGGGATGGAAACAATGAAAAATATAGGGGGTTTCATTGTAAAACTAGACAGTGACTGATGAGGTCATGATGCTTTGATCTCTAAATATAACCAAACATGGGAAACAAAGCACCATTTCCTAGCTGATGCCAATAAAATGTTTAATTGGTTCCTCTCCCACAAGCAAACAGGTCAAACAACTTATCTACTCGAGATTAGAGAAAGAATGTAAAGGAGTTCTTTTAGTGGANGCAACAACACTTTCACTCTTCCTAACTTCAGCAGAGCAGCACCTCTATAAAACATACAATGGATTACTGAACATATGCAGAAAGCTTTAGGAAAAAAAAATAATGTTTTTCATGGCCAACACACTACTAAAGCACAAAGCACAAAGAGATCCTTTATAACAGCTGTTGGGAATGAAACTGTGTTTGGAGTGCAGGAGCACTCAACCCCTCCTAGTCTGCAGCTTCAAACTACTGCAGACGGAAAAAGTGTATATTCCAATGTCTGTGAAATGGATGCAAGTGTCATGATTGTACTGCCACAGGCTTACACACTTACAGTAAAACATCCAGACAGAACAGTAAGCAGACACCTTCACACAAAGTAAGAGCTTGGTCAGAGGAGGAATTTTGATTTCACTGAGATAATAAATGCACAAGCTATGCCCATTTCACTAGTGACCTGCCACTAGAGACACCTTTCTACAAAATCACAATCCGCTGTTCAATTCTTGAGAATTCCAAAGCAAATTCATACATGCTTTCTTTCATGCTACACACTGAAGAAGCTTCTCACACCATTTGAAACACCTGCATTGCCAATATTGCTTTGTTTGGAGGAAAAATCAACATCCAATGAGGACCTTTCAATATCACAAAAATATTTGGCCATATGTGAACAGCACTATAAAACAATGATGTTTTCATAAGTTAAAGAACATCAGAAGTTTAGAGCAATAACATAACTGCTTCAGAGCTTCCCAAAGTGTGGCAATGTCAGATAAGTAAATGAATCAGGTCTGCCTTTACCTATAGGCTTCATTATAGAAGTTAAGGTTGTTTGGTGTAGGTTTTTTATCCATGTTGAAACCTGACCCACTTACTTGCATTCAAGTCTTTAATCTATTGCAAATATTAACACAAAAAGACCTACCAAACGATTTTCATCAAATACTTCAAAAAGGAGCCTGTGTTTCTGAGGATTAACCTAAGGAAAAGATGGACAGTAATGGTTAACATACATAAGGAATTCCAGCATTTGCCTTAAGCAAAACCTCCATGTTTATGCAGGAGGAAAGAAATGCCCAATAACTACATCAAACAGCCAATGTACACCTTGCTGCCCTTCTACTGGGCTGCACATTTCTATCAGAACCAATCAGCCATGACTGGTGCTGCCCCAAACTGTTTTTAAATCCATGCCCATATCTTTTAACGGTCACAGAATAAAGAAGGCAACATCAGGAATAAAAATGTAACATTTTTGTTACTGCAAGAGTTAATATATTTCTAAGGAAGGCAGTTTGTGAGCCTTTTACAACATCAATTACAGACTTATTTCTGAATTAGGGAAGAAGTTCTGAAGTAGGGAGAGTGGTCAGTATTTTTCCCTGATGTGTTAATATAATATCCAACAGGTAACAAGGCTGTAAATAAAATCACTTACTCTGAATAAGAATTCTTCATTCCACTTTGGATTTATGGACTATGTAGGAAGGAAGGAAGATAAAAAAAGGAAAAGATCATTAGTTATAATACTGACAATTCCATGCTTCCATGCTTTTTTGGCATTTTACACCTGTTTTAACCCATGTAACAATCCACCTAAGAAGAAAATACAAAAGCTTTAACCTTGATATCACAGATAAGAGTCGGAGGAGTCCTGTACTGTTTAATATAATGCAGAATGAAGTCAACTTATGCAAGTATTCTCATATTTTGGCAATGCCATGGATGCACAGAAGTTGCATTAGACAGCTGAAAAAAGTTGATTTATAGTATATCTTTAGTAGTAATCACTGCCTTCTTCTCAGGCCAAAACCCACATTATGTACATGCAAACATATGCTAATCTTGAAATGATGAACTCTTAGCAAATGCCAAATCTCTAAACAAGATAATCTAGACAGAGCAGGCACAGGTGGGCCAAACACATCATAACCTGCTCAACTAAACACATCTTTCAATTGTGATTATTTCAAAGAATTCTAGAGATAGTTTAGCTATGATGAGAGCTTAATGTAACAATTACCAACATGAAGGGAAAAATGTATGAGTGACCTCATAACATCAATCACAGAAGTATCCAAGAATAACAATTTGGAAGAGTACTTTCCCTCTCATGTACACAGTTTTTCATTTCTAGTTAATCTCAGGTAGATTAGCAGTACTAAAACTGACCTTTTTCCTGCAGGAATTCTACAAAAAAACAAGTAGTATCATGATTCAGGTGAATGGTGCAATTTGATATTTAAACAAAACAAATTGGTTTTATGTTTTTCACAAAAAAGTTGTACAGCAAGGAAAGGAGATTTTTATACCATTAAAATATCTCAAAATCAGAACAATCCAGTATTTCCAATAATGAATGTAGCTTTGAATCAGTACTCACCTTAAATTCCTAAATTTTTCCTCTACCTTTCAATAAATTTATTGAAGAGATAATACCACAATAATGGCATGAACAGAGAAACAGATTAGATCATGGAACATTCCTTTCCCCATGTCCATTCACTCAAATGGTATATTAATTCTTGTATTTCCTGTAGTGTTAACTTTTCCTCTGGAGTCTGATTTTTTTAAAAAACCCAACACAATCCCACAAATCCCAAACAAACCACACCCATAAAGACAAGACAACTAACCTTTCTAACAGTTTTTGTCTGAACACTGGTGAGGACTCCATTCACTGGATCATACACTGTCACCTTCACATAGGGGTCACTGGGAGAGGGGAAAAAATAAAGGTAAGTCTGCTGCTGGATGTCCTTTTTGGTCACTACTAGCAGCCAAGTTTTACAAGGCTTAAACTAATAGAAGCCATGAAACCAGGAGTCACAGTAACCTCGGGAACACCACAGGCATTTGTAATTATTTCCTAAACAATTTTAGAGATAAAACTAAACACTCTGACTGATTATGACCATATCAGGTATGCCATTTTATATTCTGTACAACACCACAATCTGAGTCTCTGTCCTTATCCACAGTTAACAGGAGAACAGATTTAATAAATCCACTCACATTTCCACAAGACACACATGAAAAAAATCAGTTGTGATTGGAAAAGCTTGAATATTAAATATTTTGGTTTCAACACTTGGAATTTGAGGTACTTCCTTGAACATGCAACTGTTCTATCAGTTTCACAGAGCTTAAGTTTAACCTGAATTTTTCTAAGTTGTTCTAATATGGTTGCTTAAAATGTCCTACTGCCTTTTCCCACCCTGTGGTACAAACTAAATATAATATATGAATACCTATTTTTTTATGAACAGAGTCAATTGCTCAAACAGACTGGTAACAAAAGGTGACCAAGACTGTCTGCCATACAGAAAAAGAGCATATGGTTTTCACATATTTAAGTTATGATGAGAAGACCTGACCTATTTTTGTTTAAAAAAAAAAATTACAAAAATTGTAAGAAGATTGTCTGGATTTAGGGAAAATATGACTATCAGGAGAGAATTTTTTCTAATGCTGACCTGATGTCACATGTAGCAATTTTGTCAACAATGTTTCTGCACATGTGCCAAAGCAGCTGACAGCAGAACTAGTACTAAACCCATTTTCTAGACCCTCTGTACAAGGGCCAGAAGCAAAAGTGGCTTCAACATGAACTGCATTCTGTCACTTGTCAATTCTACAAGACCCTACAAAGCATTTCAATTACAAATTCAGCAGCCTGATCTTTGATTTACTAAATGTTAAGCCACTTTGATTATTTCTTTCCTTACACAGATTGTTACCTTTTTAATTAATACAAACCCAGAACCTGCAGTCACACTCATGGGTCTAATACAGCCCCAGAGTTGGTGGTTGCTGTTCCTCTGCACAGAAATTGAGTTGAAATAGTCTTGTTGCTACCAGTGCTTTGTGCTGCATTTGTTCCAAGGCTTTAAAGCACAGTCCAGACAGTTTTGACTATAACTAAACTCTTGTTATTTTAGCTGCATGAAGTAAAACACATACATGGGTCTATCCTCCATGGAAGAACTATTTTACCAGGCAGAGAATGAAACATTCCCACACTTTGTTTTGCCAATGCAAAGATCTGTCCAAGTGACTCACAGGAAAAAAAAACAGGTATCTTCATGTTTATATAGTTTCCAATATTTTTATAAAGTTACCAGTTAAAAGAGTTCTGATTTTTTTCTCTGCAAGAGGCACAGCAGGATTTACTAAGAAATAAACAGCTGTAGAAAGAAAATAAAGAAGCAGTTGTCCTTTAATACATTAACAGCATGTTCTTACCTGGCTCCTAAGAGATCCTTCTTGGCCAGGCCAATTCCAGCTATAACCTTCACTCTGACAATTCGTGTGTTCTCCTTAAATACAAAGTAACATATTCAAGTTCCATTCAGATTTATTTTTCAGATCTATTTTTAATTTATAAAGCTAAAAGCAATTATTGGCATAATTTTTACACTGAAAACTACAGACTGTGTAATGCAGTTACTCTCTCTGATAGAAACAGCTCTATCAGTAGCAAATTTATTCCATCTTTACTCCTTTTAAAATCTGATCACGATCATATGCACAGGTGATGGCAACCACAGAATTCAAAAAAATGTCAATATAGTAGGACTTTGGGGTTTTAAAATAAGTTAGTTTTGTGGCATTCTATGGGAGTAGGCTTTTGCTTTGAGTTAAAATCCCACAGGACAGGCCTGCTAAGCCAGCAGACAACTGACCCTGCCAGCCTTCTTTCCCAAATTCCAAACTGTTCCAGCAGCAGCAACCACCCCTTTGCCCCAGACAGCCTTGCAATTCCCTTGGATGGGATGAGGTTTGCACACCCTGCAGAGCACACCCAGGGCAGTGGTCAGGGCAGGCTGCTCTTGCCAAAGTGATACAGCCCAGCACCTTCCACTGCTCCCAACTCCAGCAAGAAGGCAAACACTGGGAGCAGTTCCCACGAGCAGCTCCCATGTTTCTCAGCTGGCAGCTCCAAAGTGTCTTGGAGTGAGCCAAGACTTTGTGAGAAAGCACTCTGAACACAACAACCTTGGGTGCAGGACCTGGGAGGATGCAAGGAAAGAGTTGCCATTTGCACCCCACCAGCCAGTCAAGCCAGTTGCACTGAAAACTCAAATAAAAGCATTTGGGTGGTGCAAGCTTTCACCTAATGGTATCCTGGCATCCATCTCAGGGTGGGAAATAGACTCTGATAATACTTATTTCCTGGGCAGAACGAAAAGGGGAACAAATTTATTGGAATAGATTAATAAAGCAGTAAAAGACTCCAGAAAAAAGGCAAGAATAAAGAAGTCTTCCATCTATTCTTATTTAACAGCAGGAAGAGGTCACACTCAAAATACTGGGATTTCTGATATGATCTGTCAGCAGAGCATGAGATTTGTAAGAAATCAAAAAGTATTTCAACTACACATTACAGAGATTAGCTTTACAAGAGTGACATAAGTGATTGCACTCCTCCTGTTAATTAATCCAGCTGTACAGCCTTACGTGGTTCATCTGACAAGGTACTGAATTCAAGAGAGGGGGAGGGAACAATCCCAACAGCTGTGAGCAAGGCAGAGGAGAAGACAAACAAGCACTATTTCTGTGGAAAACAGAAAGCTTCTCAGATGAAGGGCTGTTTGCAGGGGATGCAGGGCCAGAGACACTGGTGAGCAAAGCTGAGCCAAGATAGGTGGTTAAGGAGTTAAACAGATCCCAAGAGAAAGGGGTGAAGCAGCAGATGTTGTCCCTGGGGCCTTCCTGAATTCCACAGCTACTCAAAGAGTTTGCTAAAGCAGACTCCTGGAAAGCACTAAGGATGCTCCATCCTATACATCCTGTGTCTCCTATACAACCTCAGGACTGGACTCCCTAATCAATCCCAACTGCAGTGGTTCTTAAGCTAATGGAGAGAACTGCACACTCATCCTGAGGCAAAAACTATTGGCTAACGACATAAAACTGAAAACAGACTACTAAAAATAAAATATTAAAGAAATAAGCAAGTTTCTCCTACGCTCTGTAGTCAGAGGTGATTGCCTGGGACCCAAGATGAACATCTACCATGTCCACTTACTGACAAAACAATCAATTGTCCAGAACAATTCCAGCCAAATCACAAATCTATCTTCTGCCATCACCTCAAAGAACATTGCCTCCTACTAGAAAATCTGACAGTTCAGAAAAGAAAGACCCAACAATCAACCTCACCCAGCACAGACCACTACTAAGTGGCCTAAGCTTTCAAAATTCCTAGTCATGGTCAGGCTTTTAGGGTCCATTACATTATCAGTGTGTTTTATGTTGGCAACAGAAGTGACCAATGTTCCAGCATGAGAAAAGCAATGCCAGTTGGATGCTCTTGGGCACAGGCATTCTGGAGTCAGGCTTAATAGGGCATCAATGCAGCCCACAGGGGGGAGAGCCCAGAAACAGGATCCACACTCCTGAGGTTTTAAAGTTGGCTTGATCACATGGCTTGTTTACTTGTATCATCATAGAGATATGAAAGCTATTTTGCAGAAAGACAAATTACTTTGTACTTAGCCTCAGGAAACTAGAAGCCAAAAGCCCAGTGCTGGCATGCTGAAGGTTGATTTAAGCATGCCTTACTGAAAGAGAGGTTGTTATTTATTTGGGGTCAGTGCCAAACTAGGACAGCTACAGGATTTTAGTCAGCCCAGCAGAACAGCGAAGCAAGCCAACATCCACATAGGGGCTGCCATGTAGAAATACCCTTCTAGACTAACAAAAACAGTTTAAAAACATTCCTGAATTGTTCACAACAATCTTCCCTACAATCTCCTTTCTCACTTTCACTTTCTCGACTAACCACTCTCACTGCCAGAAGCCACCACACCCCTCTTTGCATTTTTTAAACTGATAGGGAGCGCTGAAGGATCCACTTCTTCCTTCTCCTTGGAGACCAGAACCTGCAGAAAAAAACCCACACGAAGGTGCCAGGGCAATACTTAAACCCAAGAGATGAGGTTCCCCGTTCTCTGGTCACACCAGTGCACAAGGCACACCAGGAGAAACTCAAACAGCTCAATCCAAACACAGCCACAAGGGGCTGACCCTGGGGACCCATCACACTCCAGTCTCACACACCCTGAGGGGACAGAGTCCTGCTGGCCTTTCCTCCCCACTCACTGATGACAGAATTGCTGAGAAGCTGCTCCCACAGCTCAACAAAGCTGCTCCAAACACACTGATCCCAGAAAGCAACGAACAGCCAAGGAGATCCAGGACTGTCTGGAGCTCATTTCACACAGACAAAAATTAGGTGATGCAAGTTCCACACAGAGATAAAGCAACAGCTACTTGATTTTGGCATCCATGGGAAATAGATTCAAAATGAAAATTTCATGGTTTCAAAGGCAATGTTGAACCTCTCCTCTTCACTCACCCTGCTCAGGAGATACTTATTTGTCTCCTTTGTAGCCATACATACAAAAAATTGTGCATCAGTAACTCCTGTAGATCCACAGGCAGCTGCAACCTGGGTGTTTTTGTCATGCAAAAAATACACAGGCTGCAGCCTGTACCTCTTTTACTCTCCCATATTGGTGACTGCAGACACCCTCAAGCTCACCTTGCCTGCACTCTCTGACACCACTGCTGTGTCAGAGTGTTCCCAGTGGTTCGTTACTAACAGGAGGGATAAACACCCAGCCAGTAACCAGGAGCACATCAGCTCTGTCTGGCAGCACTGCACCTTCTCTAGAAAACTGCTCCCAACTCAGCTTATCTCCCCAAGATTCTCTTCCTGGATATAAACGTCTCCCTGTGCTTTTGCAGTGCTGACATTAACCTGAAAGGGTCAATCTGGAATTTATTCCCTCTGCACAGGGGAGGAGATGGAGATGGAGCATTCACTGCTGCCCTGCACACACGGGCAGAATCACAGCTCTGTGCTCTGACACAGACACACACACAGCCCTGCACAGGCAGCAGCTCTGGGCACAGAGCTGTGCAGGGATTGTTTGCATGGATGGAACAACAACAGCCAGCCACTGCACAGGCTGCAGGCAAAAACAAACAAAAAAAAGAACATAATGTTACAAATGAGCTGTAAAGCTCTTCCCTTCCAGAGTACAAGTAACCCAGTATGAACCAGGTACAAACAGTGTGCAAAAGGAAGAAATATTCGTTAAAAATCCTGAATTTTCCAGGGAATGGCTGTACACAGTGTTTGTAATAGTCTGCTCCCAACAAATTCAGGCTTGAATTGTTTTTTAAGGGTTATATAATGTTTTAAAGCCAAGGGGTGGTGGAATAAGGCTACGACATATTACAGACTGAACTACCTAAAACTCCTTGGTCTGATTAAGTCAGACAAAACATCCGGTCTAAAGCTGAATCAGCAAGATTCTTATCTCATTACCAACTTCCAGCTTTTATCATTATTCTATTTTTAATCAAACTAGTATATTCTATATGCAAGACAAATTGGTCAAAATAGTTGGGACTGCTAAAACAGGCCATTTTCCCAAGCTCTAATAATTTATTTACTAACAGACACTGTGTAACAAGATGATGAAAGAGAAGATTTCTGAGCCAGCATGTGGACAATCCAGCCTGTGATTCTTTAAATTGCTCATAAACAGAAATCCTTTCTGTGTATGCCTATTACAATAGCTTTAAAATATGTTCTTGGAACAGCAAAGCAAGTGTTGAACTAATAAAGTGGCACTTTCAGAAGTGGACAATGTTTCATTTCCACAGAATGAATTTACAGTAAATATGTATCAAGGTGAGAAGTTCTTGACCTGTTCATTTTGGGCAAGAAAGCAGGACTTGGAAAGAAATTTTAAGCTTAAAAGGAGTTTAAAATCTGCTCACAACTCTGAGAATCCAGTGGTCTCACCTGGGTTAGCGTTGTTTGCAGCCAATAATTACAAAGGACAAGTATTAACACTGTCCATCCTTTCCAAATTCACATGGTAGAAAAATAACACTAATGCAAGTGGGAGAGTTACTACAGAAGTCCAAGGCAGAGCAGAAGACAAAAGAAAAAGCATAAGAAGGAAGAAAGGGTGAGAAAGAAGGCACAAATGAAGAAATGGTGACATGTTGGTGACTACAGCAGGAAACACTGAACACACCACAGCCAGTGAAGTGAGATCCTGGTGTGCCCCAGGGGAGGCTCCACTGTGGGGGGGCACAGGCAGGAACAGACACACGGTGGGCAAAGGCAGTTCCAGGCAGGAGGGTGATCAAACACCAACTGCTTAGAAATAACCTGCTCAACTTCACAACAAGGCTACAGGAGAGGTGGGATTTGTCACCTTGCAAGTTAAAGCTACTGCCTGATTCCCTGAGTCAGGGGAGGGGGAGAAAAGGCTCAGTTTTTCAGGCTGTGCATTGCAATGCCATAATTCTACATCAGCAGGAGGCATTTACCTTTGTCAGTCACTCACATCCAATAACCCAGCTATGAATGTATTGCACTTCCAACTCTTCTGCTTCACTTGAAGCAGTAAAACAAAACACACAAAATCCTATGATCTAATTTGGTGACTACAGAGACTCTCTGGTGTTACTGTAGGCACTTGAAACACCTTCAGAGGAGTTTCCAGCAAGATTCAATCCATTTCTGAGGCTGAACAATGATTCTTGACACACCTCAGTCAGTCAGTAGCAGGTGATTGATTGGAGTCAAACAAACAACTATTACACAGAAAAAGCAGCTTAAATGTGCAAGACACATACAACAGTCAGACAAATTAAAATAACTGTATAGCACTAGAAGAGAAAGCTTTTATTGAGCAGAAGGGTTATTCAGAGGATAGATCTGATTAGCATTAAAAATTAATTTTATTGGTTTTCCTATTTTAATATTTGGTTCTAGTTTGGGCTTTTTCCATATACTGTGAAATGAGTCACACAGAATGTAAGGAAACACCAAAACCAGGATGATTAACCTAATGTAAAACATAAAATGGTGGTATCTGCTCGACTGGCAGACAGCTTTCTTTGAAGAAGCCAATATAAAAATGACTGAGCAGTCTAACAGAGAACACTTGGTTGTAAACAACCCCTCCAGGCAATAACATCCTGTTATTCTTTAGTTCCAGTTAGATAGGTCAAGAATCAGCTACCACTGAAGCCAAGAAAAGAGCATCAAAGCTATTATAAAGATAAAACACTACAACAGCATCACCTTTAAAGAGTCTGGCAATATCAGGAACTATATATTAAGGCTTTCTAAAACTTCACATCACGTCTGCATGAAGTTCTCATTTGAAAGAAAGCATTTCCCACAGACTGGGGAGCCTTAGCTGGAGAAAAGTAGTTCCTGCAAGAATCAGACCTTGCAAGTGAGGCAGACATATGTGTTAGGGGACATGGAAAGGAGGGAAAATAGGAAGGAGACTGCTGTCTTTGCCATTGCTTCACAACCCAGGGAGCACTCTCTGCCCTCTACACAGACCAACAGAGCTGGACCATTTTGGATTTTTTTTGAAGAAATTCTCTGAGAACAAGCAAAGCCAGTTTTAGATTCAGAAAGATTCCAATTACAGAACTATATCAATCCATCTTGTAACTATAATCAAAGTCATTAAATTCCACCTGTCAGTTACAGACCAGCCTTACCAACTCAGTAAAGGAACTTAGACATTAATTGTACAATGGGAGCATTTTGTGGTCATAAATAAAAAAGTCTCATCCTTCAAGGAATGCTGATTGTTATTACAGACTGTATTTAACACCTCCACTTCACTGCAAATTATGGAAAAGATTCAAGAAGACAAGAGTCCCCTAAAGAAGTTACACACTTGACAAGAGAATTTTAAAAAAAGCAACAAACCAACCTCAACACACCACCAAGCAATTTTTCAACATGTGCAACCCAGTACCCACAACACTCCCACTTAGTGTTTGTTAGTTCAGTGTGAAAGAAAGGCTTGAAAAAAACCAACACAAAACAAAGGCAGGTACATAAAACAGCTCTAGAAACCACCAGATCCACAAAAATTATATTGCTGTTCAAAAAAAAACCACCAACAAAACCCCAACCAAACCCAAAACAAGCCCAGAAAACCTCTCAAGGCTGGAAGCTGGCAGGCATCACTCTTTCTTCAAGTATCTTAAGTAATTCAGACACACTGGATTCCAGAACATGCCTTGCAATGGTCAAGCCCTTCACAGCCCAGACAAAATTCAGAGCATTTCTGAAGCACAGAGAGCTGCATGTCTGCCCTTCTCTGTCTGAGTACCTGCACAAGAACAGTCAGAGGGAGCAGACACCTCACACAGAGGCACTGGGGAGGCACAGGGGCTGAACTGGGACAGAAGCACTGGGCAGCCTCAAGGTCAGGCACAAACAAGCCAAACAAAATTACTGGTGGTGTCAGAAGAAATCCAGAGGAAGACCAGCCCATGGCAGTCTCTGAAGCAATGTCTGAGGGATTCCTGGCCGCCAGCAGCACCCCCAAAAGACAGCAATGTGAGAAGGGCTGTGGGGGAAGGTGTAAAGAAGAAGTAAAGAAGACAAACACGTGCCACAGACATTCAGTTCACCAGCTAAAAGCTAAATAACCATAAACAACTCCAATAGCAGATCCTAAAGGAACAGAAAAATATATCTAAAGCTTGCCAGAATGAAATACCATGAAATGCTTATGAGAAACCTTCTGTGACCTGCAGTGAACAAGAACACTTGTTCTGCACAGGAGGGCTCTGAAGTGACTGACAAACATGAAGTGGAAAATGCCTTCAAGTGGGAACCCACTTTTGCTCAGGAGAAGTTTCCATTTCTAGTTTGATCCCTGAAACTGATTAAACATAATAGACACAACAGGTTTAAAATCCATCTAATTCAGAGTGTTACTTAGGCAACATGAAAAGAGCCAGGCAAAATAAGGAGTCCTTAATTCTGGGTGGGAATATAACTCTGACATACAGAAATGTTTTAATTAAACTGGTTATGAAATTTATGTACAGAGACAAGCAGTGTCATTTTGGTGAATGCCATTCCCAAACCCTACAGTGCAAGCAGGTATTTTAATAGAAAACACAAGTCTTTAGCAATTATATTTTTTAACACAGCAAACCACTTAAAAACACCACTGCAACCAAAGAAGTAACAGTGCATTAGCTGGGAACAATTCTTCCTTCAGTCTTTGCAGAATCTCACAAGAAAACTACAAAGAAAACTGAGTTCTTTACACATGAATTAGTAAGTACCCTCTGCATATTAGAGCCTGATCAGAAACAAATTGCATTTCCCACATTTGTAACCTGAGAAAGTCAGGCTTTTCAATTATAGAAAAAGTTGGACCTGACAGATTTGTTACATGCTCAAACTTCCTCTCCCTTCCCCCAGCTGCTCCAAAGGAACCTCCTTGTGTTCAAAAGGACAGAGGGAAGATCAGAATAGTTCAGTTTTAGGCAGATTTCAAAATATTTTCCCAATAGCAAAGGAGGCTCAGGAACAGCTAAGCTGAACAAAGCTTAATGAAGCTAAAACAGAAAGCCTAAGGCATGGAATGTTTCAGTCCCACTACACAACCTCATAAAGTTACCAGGAAAACAGGATCTTGCAATAGGAAGTGTTATGCAACCCTTGCAGCATGAAGTGCTACATTTCTATTANCAATTGAAAACAGGATCTTGCAATAGGAAGTGTTATGCAACCCTTGCAGCATGAAGTGCTACATTTCTATTAGAAATCCCATGTAATTCAAATACTAAGATGAAGGGGAAAAAAATACCATTTAAGAGCTTTTTAGCTGCTTCTCCAGAAGTAAAGCACAACTTAAGAGAGCCATGAGAACAGACAAGGAGTATTTCAGAGCTTTAACAAACTGAATTTCTGTTAAGGATGCAACAAGTGGGCACTGACAGAGAGATCATCAGTGCCTGAACACAGAGAAGAGTCGAGCAGAGACAGTCCTGGCAAAACATCCTGTTGGCTCAAAGACAGCGCTACTGACACTTCACACAGGTCACCCAACAGCTTCCACACAGATGCATCTTTTAGTCTTCCTGCACCTGCAATTTTTTTTTTAAAAAGCGAGTTTCTCTCTTCTCGATGAAGTTTTACTATTCCACAACATTCTGTCCCCTGCACAAGCCATGGGCAGGATGCAAAACAACCCACCAGCTGTGCACAGCACCTACACACGGTAACAGGGACATCGGTCTCATCCACCGGCCACACACCCCCGAGCTCAGGGCAGGGGCCGCTGCCCGAGACTCTTCCAGTCCCCGCGGGTTTATTGCCAAAAACACCGGAATGCAGCCAGGACTCCCCATTCCCGCTCCCGGCAGTGCCGGGATGAGCATTCGGGCACCGAAACGCCTCTCACACCGCTCCGATCCCCGCCCCGCTCCCGCGGTGACAAAGGCTGCAGCACACCCCGACCCTGCGGTACCGGAGGCACAAATCCCGCTCCGCCCGCTCACGGGAGCGCACGGATCCATCCCCCCGGCCACGGAGGCGGCTCCGCAGCTCTCGCCGGGAGCACACGGCGATGCCGCTGCCCGGAGACACGGCAGCGCCAGCTCACCGCGCTGCCCCGGGCCGGGGTGAGGGAACCGGGACCGGGACACCGACCCCGCCGGGACCCCCACGGCACCGCACCGCGCTCCCCCGCCCCGCGCCGGGCCCGCAGGAAACCCCCGCCCCGA
>VYZS01096788.1:0-10158 GCA_013400695.1 Neodrepanis coruscans
AATTTCAGGGAAATTACAAAAACATAGATGCCTAATGAAAAGTTCATTTCTACAGATCTATCAAGAAACTTCCAATCCTTCCTCCGATATGTCTATTCTCAAACACCTACACTTTTTAAAGGGTGTACTTTAAGCTGCGTTCTTGTGTTGTAGACACCCAAAATAAAGACCTTACATCCAGACTTCAGAAATATTCAAAATTCACAATCTGAATAATTCTGAAAAGAGCTCAACAGTCCCACAAAAGTGACCCCCAAAAACATTTTGATTTTTAGAAGTGCATTTTTCTTCATGAACAGAATTGTAGCTTTAGGGTGCAGGATTTCCTATATTCTTGATTTTGGCTTTGCATCTCATTTCCTTTAAATAATAGAGTACTAAATAAAAGATTTGTTATGGACCCCAGTCTGTGGCTGTGGTCTGATGATAGTAAGCCATCAAAGCAAAGACTGAAGGTTCCCACCCGTTCTAGTCATGCTTGGTGCTGAGAATTCCTGCAGTTCTGCCCATGGCCAGCACATGCCTCCATCCCAAGACACTCAGCTGTCTATGTGGGCTGATGACAAGCAACTAAGCTTATAGCAACCTGAGTTGTCATTGAGAAATTGGTTTAGCTCTCATTTTAAGAGTTGGGAAGTTGCAGTTGAAATCAATATGCATGGAACAAACACGGTTTTTGATCTCTTTTTTTCTTGAGCTGAATAATTGAATGCAAAATCTGATCCTACATATGAGCTCAACTGTGGAAGTGTAGTGCAATAGCATTTAAAAATAGCAACTGCCAAGAAGCAAATTAACACAGAGGAAAACTGTTTGGAGGTGTTTGGTGATGGTTTTCACCAGGCAGGATATGCACAGTTTTTATGTACAGTAGGTTAGCATTTCCAAAGGGTAAAGAGAGATGAAGAATAAAGGATAATCTTTTGTAGCTTCAAGGCATTTGAGCTTTCTGGATGCTCATTTGCAGTTGGAGAGCCCAAGCAGTGCTGTCTTTCAGGTCTTGCTTTACTAAGAGTTTTCCTTAAAGTATCATGACAGAAAACTGACAAGATTAAGAACATACCTGTTCTTGTGCTTCTTTCTAAAAAAGTAGGTTAAAACCCCATTCCATATGAGGCTTTTTGCAACACAGTACACTTTTTATGGCTTTGAAAAACAGTGCAAAGTTTTGAAACCTGCCCAAAATGTGTTTAAGAGCTGTAGATTAATGCATTTGCAACATATTTTACTCAGATTTATCTCAGCTCATATGGAATGATGTATTTTTCCCCAAGAACAATACAGATAAAAGCTGAAGATTACAGTTGTGTTAGAGTGGGTATGCACAGATAAGAGTATTTCTTTTTGTAGAAGATGAAACAAGAAGAAGAAGAGTATAAGAACAACAAAGACGATCTTTCACAGCAGGGAATATATTTGATGACCTACAATAAATATTCTAAATGCCTGAGATTGCTTTTATATACAAGTATTGCTTTGTAGTAGACACTTTGTATTTGCTATTCTCTACTGGTACAAATAAATACCAGGCTAGACGAGAGTTATAGAACCATAAGATTTGGAAAATGATGAAAATGTATCATTGCCATTAGTTACTATCAAAGACTACAGTTTTCTATGAAAAGACTCTTCATTGATTTGCTTTCTACACTTTTACTTAGGACTAATGTAAGCAACTGTAATAGGTAAGTTGATTTGGGCAGAAAGTGTTAATTACTGAGTATGTATTATAGTGGAATAGAATGTCATGGGGCAGCTAAGTATGGCAGAAACCTCTCAGTAAAAAAACCCCAATGGGTTTTTTTCCCAAATGGGAACTCAAATGTAAAGTAAGGGCCTGAACTGCAGAATGAGCTTCTACCTCTGGGGTCATTCAGGAATTCAAGACTATAGGATCCTACCAATTATTCAGAAATATGTTACTGGTCTGAAATTTATTTCTAGGGATCAGTTGGAAGACATTTCACCTTTGTCTTGACCAAGAGGCCATAAAAGACAGCCTTATCATTTGGGAGGTCTTGGAGTATTCCAAGCAAGTTCCTCAGTGATGCAGGGTAGGGTTCTAGATGCTTTTGTTTGCATTGTGGGACATTGTGAATCAATGTAAAGGAGACAGAAAGCAACCTCTTATTGCCTCCAGTTTTAGGACATCTTATGTCTTAACACTGTGACAAAGCAATCTTACTTCTGCATTCACTGAACAGATACTATTTGCTAGCAAGATGTTTCTAGCAATTTAGAAAGAGCAACATGTGAAGACTCACGAGAAGGTGAAGGACTGAATAAAACAGAGTCTTAACAGAAAAAAATCAAGACTGTTTAAGGATTTAAGGAACTGTATTTTTAGGATTCCCAGCTCTGATACCCAGAAAGTCATTATCAGGGCTCCAACCCAGTAGCTCTAGATACACGTTGAAATTCCAGCAAGTGAGCCCACTAGGGCATTCCATCCTTTCTGTTTGCACATATAGTTTAAAATAAAATCACCTATGATCTTTCTTCCTGCATTTCAGAATTTGCTGCTGTGCTCATCATGTTCAGACATGCTACAGTGATATGGGACTTTGCCTTCAGTGTTTCAGTACGCTCTCTGCTTGGCTCCGGGGAGGAAGCTGAGGCTCAGCTTTCAGGCTGGTAGAAGATGAAAGGGTTAGAAATAGGTTACAAGCAGTGAGAAGAGGACAGGGTGAAACTGAGAGGAGTTGGGCATAAATGCCCATCTCTCTGGGCCATTTGAGCTGTTGTTCCTTTTAATAGCCTACTCTGCCCCTCTGCTTTCTGAAGTAGTGGTGATGTGCTACATGTTGCTTTTCTCTCCAATACAGGAGGTGAAACAGCCCCTGGGCAGCCTTTATTGATCATAGTCCTAGAAGTCCATAGAAGGCAGCAGCCTGCTGGGATGAATACATCTGTAAAGAAGCAGGGAAGCGCCTGTGGGACTTTCCCAGTGACGGGAAGAGAACTGCAGGAATTTTGGATGTCTCTTTGGATCATGCCGCTCTGGTAAGCCAGACCTTCTGAGGAGGCACCTTAACAGAAATTTGGAAGTAATGCTGTGTGAGATATAATGTAGGTGTGATCACATGCTGGCCATGAACATAACAAAGATGTCATATATTAATCTGCTTCTTAGTTTTGCTTCTAAAGATAGCATTGAATGAGAGAACAGTACATAATAGATTGAAGAAAACATTAATAAAGTTTAAGTAAATCAAAATTCTAGTTTATCTGTCCTTTTTTTTTTTTTCTAAAATACGAGTTTCTTTATTCATAGTATAAGAATAATCATGGCTTTTGCTAGTAGTCTGAAAAGGCTTGAAATTTATTTTCCAAATTTTGATGAAAACTAAATGGCCACCAGCCAAAAAAATCTTCATATTAATAATATTTATTTTCTGTTTTAAAAGATATATTTCTTTTTGAACTGGATCTGTTCAACACACACATTGTCTTTTGCTGAATTATTTTTTAAAATGCTTCACTTAAAATGGTCCAGGTTTTGATCAAATAATTTGAAAAATGTATCTGGTTTGTTCTCACATTGGAGAAGGCTTTTCTCCGTTTTCTCACTTCTCTGTTTTTCCTGTCCTTTTGATGAATCCTAACTCAAGTGCTCCATTTAAAGGCTGTGAGCATCCCAGAGCGTGGGAAGCCTTCTGGGGCTGCCAATATGCATCAGAGTGCACGACCCTGTGACTGCTCCCTTCTCTACTCGCCCACTGTGCAGCACAGGCTCCCAGACTTCTCCTGAGAAGTGTTGAGGCCCTGCCAGTTCTAGTCTGGGAGCTGGGTCTGTTTAGTACCTCTGAATACTAACTAGGTTGTTTTTACCCAACAGTAATATGTGACAAATTAAACAATATAAATTTTATCTTGATCTTAATTAAGGCAACAGCAATATTCCCATTAACTTCAGCAGGACCAGGACTATATCAAATATTATTTAAACATTTATAATAGCATTAGATAATGGGTTTAGAATAATTAAGAGTCTATTGAAGAAATTTAGCTTGATAGTAGGAAGGCAAATTATGTCAAATGAACGGGAACTGTCGTTTATGGAGGTCTATTGAGATAGTCATGTTTATTGAGGGAAGAGAACGAAGCTCGTAGGAATCTTTCAGGGGCAGAGTCTGAAGGTCTTTTTGGGACTGAGAAAGAGGAGTGGGAATATTAAACAGATGTGTGGGGTGGGAACAGTGTTTTTTGCCATAATACAGACTCAGCAGTCAAGAGTATCCAAAAGTTAATTTTTGATTGGTAAAATGAGATCTTAGAATCAGTGTAGGCTGTTTCAATTAGGTCTGTGCAGATAGATTAAATTAATGGGTCAAATAAGTAATTAATGATGTTAATATATCAATCACTTTTCTAATAAAAGTGTCAGAAATGAGTCAGGGGAAAAAAATCTAATAATTAATTTGAAAACTGCTATGATGCTTCAATTGATTTGGGACTAGGCAAAAAAAAGGAGAATAATTAGTAAAGATAAAAAACAATATCACATTTAGTCCTCCAAATGGAGAGGAAAATTAAACAGAGATGGGATTGAAATACCATTTTTTATCCTTGTAAGAAGATTGAGATATAGTAGGATCCTACTCTTTATTGTAAAAGCCCTATATATGCCCTGTCTTCCTCAGTGCTACTCATGTGCAAGGTCATGTCAATTTACTGAAGAAACAAGTGACTCTGTGTGTGTGTGTGTTGTAGGTTTTCTCCTTAACCCAGAACTTTAAATGTTAAGGAGTTCTTTTCTCATATCCTAGTTTGCTGCTATGATAAAATAATGATGAACTAGTATAAAAGCCATAATCTTTATTTTTTTTTTTAAAGCATGCTCATTTCAATGCAAAATGAAGGTATAAGTCAAAATCATCTCTGTTAGACTGCTCACTGAACAGGAGGTGAAAGAGAGGGGGCATTGCATGAAAGTGTCTACTACTCATAAAAATAGATAATGTGTGAGGTTTTTAATTTTTAGAGGAAATTGTTGAAACATGTAAGTGTGCTCATTTTTTGAGTAAGATGCACTTGCTGAATACACTGATGGATGTACAAGAAGTGTAGGTTTGTAAGAGTTTAAAAGATATAAACCTGGGATTTCCACTGGGAAATTCTTTGACTGACTACACAGTGCTACTGAGCTTGGCTTGGTCAACTTCTGTGTTATAGAACAAAGATGTTAGGCAATTGTTGTGAAAAATAGTTCTTTACCACCATTTAACCTTATTTTGCCCTTCCTCTCTCACTGCAGATATGAAAACCAATTAGCAAATGAGTAACAAACAGCTAAAACTCTTTTAAAAAAGTCAAGATTCAACCACCTCTTCCTTGCAAAAAGTTGTCCCCCAAAACAATTCAGAGAGCTAGACTTGCTTTGGCTGATACCCTAAAGCTGTGAATGAAAGCCAGTAGTTAAAAGTACTTGAAATAAAAGGAAAATCAAAATAAGTGCAAAGTAAATCAATGCTTTTGATGGGATTCTTAAACAGAATGCGGACAAGTCTGTTATATGCCATTACTTCAAAGCTGTAACATGACAGCTTCCTCCTGGGAAACTGAGATGTAGTATTGGTGTACAAATATGAAATAACTAGGAAGCATTAGAGGAGTGGAACTGATCAGATGACTGAGAATTCAGATTGTGGTTGCTCAATGTACTTCAGGGGATCCAAGTAACCCTAAAAAGCTTCTTAGCTTAGAATGCTCTTTCCTCTCAGTAGAAGCAGCTCTTCTCTATTTTACCATGAGTTAAATTTATCCACCACTTGTCTTTTCTCTTCCTGGTAATGTCTGTTATGATGACACATGTATCAGTGGTGGAGGTTGTGTTCTTTGCTACATCAGAGTTTTGCTTGTATTTTTTCCAGGCCACTGCCGCTGGGCATGATGTGACAAGTATGCTGGTTGCAAGGCTATGGTATATGTAGAAGAATGATTTCATTCAAACAAGAATTTGTTGCTAGGTAGGCATTTTTTTAGCAGTCATGCAGAATAGCGACTTCCTTCAGTCTGTAAGTTTTTCATCTTTAAAGTGCACTTAAAACTGGATTCCTGAACAGTGGGCCAAGAAGTTGGAAAACACATTTGGACTTCCTAAGAAGAAATGCACTAAGTAAGCAAGAACAAAAAAAACCCAAGAACAAAACCAAAAACAAACAAAAAAAACCCAACAAAAAAAGTATTTCAAAAAGTGCATGGTAATATGGTTTTTAGTAATTTGTCACTTTCTGCCATATATTTCTCATGTATAGATTTCTTATTATTTTTGTTCTTTGTATTGTTATTGACACACTCCTTCTATTACTTTTTTTTCTCTCTGTGGGGATTTTTTTTCCTAGTTCTAGTCTGTCTAGTGCTCTCTTAAGATACACAGACCAGAACTGCAAACATACTTAAAATATGAGGGGAGCAAGCTGTCCCTTGTGGCAAAATGATTTTCTTTCTTTTATTGTGACTGTCTTTCCTAATGACACCCAACATTTTATGACTAGTGTTTCAAACTTACTCAGAATCGCACAGAGCTGTTATTGATGACTTTGTTAGCGTTTCCATGAATGGAGACTACTCTGAGTACAGCATCTGGTAAGCAAAATGAGATTATTCTTTCCATGATAAAGGACTTGACAGTGATCTACATGGAAGCTCACCTGCCTCTGAGTGTTGTGCACACTCACTCGGTTGGCTTTTGGAGTTCCTTATGGTCACAGTGTGGTGTTTGACTATGTGAAAAAGGCCTTGGTAGTACCCACACACTACAATCTCCAGATCATTAACGAAGATGTTGATTAACTCTGGTTTTGACATTGATCTCTAGGGGTTTCTGAGACTTATACCAATGTGCCTTGCACATGTTTAGCAATACATTTTATGGCAAAATACTTTTTAATTATATTTGCTATTTGTTATGTTTTATTCAATGTTAAGTGCATTTGTGGTGAAATCCCATAGCTCTTTCAGACTTCAAATGCTTCTGCTTTCATTTACTTTTATAATGTTTACAAATATTTTGGTTTAGTGATTAATCTTATGAATGCATTGTTAACTAAGAACAGCTATCCAGTTCTCTAGGTCCCAGTGCTAGCAAACAGACTATGGATAGACCTAAAACTTGACTTTTGTACAAACTGAAAATGCCAAGCATCTCCTTCTGTCTTTCTTGGCCTGAGCATTCTGTGAAATGCGCTTATCCTGGCAACAGAGGTAATATCAGAGAGAGACTCATTTGATAGTGTACCTTTTGCCTGGAGTTACGAAAGCACCTTTCCAATTTGTTACTTGTTGACTGTCATTTATTCTGCAATCATATCAAATGTGCTCTTGGACCTATTCTTCCTTGGAAGGTGTCAGTCTGTGAATGACATTTCCAGAGCATACCTCAATCCAGTGATTTATTGAGGCAGTGTATCATCCAAATAAGGTCCTTTAACCATGTTTTTGCTCACTAGATGATACCATCTGAAGAGAACAAAATCTGAGTCACCTTTTAGTTGCATAATAAAAGGTATGTCAGGAAGCAAGGCACTCTTGAAACACTAAGCATGTTTGCCTCCAGGTATACTGGCATCCTTGCACCTTCTTTCACAAGCATGTTAGCGTGCTGAATAGGCCTCCATACCTGGTCACTCAGGTCTTGGTCTCCTTGACAACTAAACTTTTCAAAGATTACATGAAAAATGTTTTCTTTACCCCTCGAGCTGTTTTAATGCTTAAAATGTCAGGGAAAAGATCCTTTAGTCCCAAGAGTAAGGAAGAGGTGGTAATGGAGAGGGAACAGAATATTTAAAAAACATGTTTACACAGTCACATAGCACCACAGGACAGCCTGGTCAGAAAGCCCTCCAAAAGGGGAGATTTGAATTAAAATTTATTAATAAAAATCTATTGTTTTGGAATAGATTGAGCTTTTGGTTGAAATATGAAACATTTCACCTCTAATTTACCTTTCTAAATTCAGCTAAGGTTGGTTACAAGAGTGCCATGCTTTATGGCAGCTACTGCATGATGACATTTACAGGGAATTAGCTTCAGTATTATCCTCTTCTTGGTATTTTTTCTTAGAAACATGGAGTTGTGTTAGCTGGAAGTCAGAACCACTGTCAGGATTTAGAGTGTATTTGCTTCCTAATTTAAGTATTGCTAAAACAGTGGGTTGGATGAATAATTGCCAGTCTCTGTTTAGAAAGCTAAATAGCCCCGTGCTCACTGTTTGGCATGAGCATTCTCATGCAGGGGCAGCTCTGCATGCAAGAATGGATCTTTTCCTTCAGACCAGTGTCATGGTTTGAGTGCCCAGAAAAAAAAACACAACCTTTTAACATATGTAGCCGTTTTCAGTCTTTTCCCATTTCCTCTGTTTTTTCCTGGAGTGAGTTCAGGAGACATGGTGCTGGGGAGACACCAAGCCGACAGCACTGCTGAGTGTGGACGTGCAGCCATGACCCCACCTGCCAGGAAGACTGAGCCTGGGAGTTCGGGGCTGCAAGACTCTATCTCAGACAGCTGCCACCAGTGGCAGCGAGCTGGGATCGTGGCGCACCAACAGCAGGGCAGCAGCCCCAATCCAACTTGTGTCCCAGCTTGGCGTATATGGTGGTGCTGTGAGGGGAGGCGTGTCCATGGCGCTTGCTGTGGCGGGGGGGAAGCGGTCCCATGTGCGCATATGCCTCCCAGTTGCCTGAACTGCAGAGCCCAGCACAGCAGCCATCCGTGCTCCTCTCAGAGAAGTGCCATACGGGCCTGGTGGCCATGCTGCCACAGGGTCCCTGACTGCATGGCTCAGTATGGGTGTCACCATGTTTGGTGATGAAAACCAGCGGAAGGCAGATAGNGTTTGGTGATGAAAACCAGCGGAAGGCAGATAGGATTGACATCTTGAAGTTGCTTTGTATTAGGAGACAGCACAGGGCTGGACTTGGGAGCCTTTTAAATTTCCATGGGTACAGGGGCTCAGTCTCTTTTGCTTCTGGGACAGTGCCAAGAGAGGTGGTCTTGCTGTGCTGGAGGCTGTCAAGCTGCCCCTGTAGAACTCTTCACCTTCTCATCCCAACCGAGGGTCGTCTCCTGCTGCTTCTCTACATCCCGGTATCCCTGAACTGCCTTGCACCTCAGCAGAGCTCCCTGGCGTTTCACACAGCATAAGGCTTTGGCAAGACCCCGATTTAGGTGAGCCGTAGTGGCTGGGGGATCCTGCACTCTGCTCCACAGCTGAATCCTTTTTTGGTGTCACAGTTTTCAATAATTGTTTTGTTTTGGGGTGTTCTTTTTGGTGGGTACCATTTCTATATATATCTTTATTTATATTTCTATTTTTAATAAATCTTGTTGCATTTCCTCTAATGAGCTCCCTTTCACTGTCTCAAACCGAGACAACCAGTTTCTCACTTTGGCCTCCAAATTGACATTGCTAAAGGTGTAGGAGTGAAAAGAGCAAAATGTTAGTGGAAGCAGAGGCATCAAGCTGCGTAGGAAGTGGACCTCAACAGTGGTAGGCCCTGGCCGAAATTGGCACTGTGGAGACAGCTCTTCTGTTGGATAGTGGAGCCTGCAGCACTACCCGGTAAGTATGCCCTTCCCAAGAGGTAACTTGGAGGGCAGACATGAAGAGAAGGATCATGGTTTGTTTCTATGACTGGGATGCAACAGGCCCCACAACTTTGGACTCCTTTTCCAGCACTGTCAAGGGAAACTAGTGGTAGCCTCTGCTTTGCAAGTGGTTACCAATGCCTCAAATGACCTTTATTTGAATGAGTATTTGCAGGGGTGATTAAGAAGAAGGTGGTGAGGAAAACTGCTGAAGGGAAATTTTCACCTAACATTCAATATTTGCAATGTTTGCAATGGGGGGATGACTCTTGTCTATAATCCACAGAAGGTGCATTTGTGAGAACAATAACCTCATCTCTGTTCATTCTCCTTGCTGACTTGTCCACTGGTTTATCTCAAGTTATCATTATAACTTTGTGTCTTTATTTTTGCTAGTCTTCAAATGCTGGGAGTTCTCAAATAAATTGAGTTCTTTGTAGCTTTTTCAGCATAAGGGCCATGGTCTGAGACCAGGATGTCTAGGAATAGGGAGGCAGGTGAAGGGCATAAAGTGCTTGAATGATAGTGAATTTTCTCATCTTCAGTATGCTTTTTTGTTTGGTTGGTTTT
>VYZS01096801.1:0-20197 GCA_013400695.1 Neodrepanis coruscans
GGCGGTGGCGGTGGCGGTGGCGGGCGTGCGGATGCCTTGGGCCGCAGTAGCGGAAAGGGTAGCGCCGAGGGCCCGGCCAGTCCCGAAACACGTGTAATAAAGTCCCGAGCGTGCCTGCCAGACCTACACACCCTGTCTTCGCTTCTACCTGCAGGGAGGTTGTAGCCGGGTGGAGGGCGGCCTCTTTGCCCAGGCAACGAGGGGTGAGAAGACATAGCCTTAAGCTGCGCAAGGGGAGGTTTACGTTGGACATTTGGAAGAACTTCTTCATAAAAAGGGTGATCAGACAATGGAACGGGCTGCCCAGGGAGGTGATGGGAGTCATCATCCCGAGAGGTGTTTAATAAGGAAAGACGACATGGTCTGGTTGACGTGGTTTGCAGTCATAGGTTGAACTCGGTGATCTTAGAGGTCTTTTCAAACATAACTGACCCTCTGATTCTGAGGAAAGCCGTGCGGGCAGCAGTGCGACCTCTCTTCCCCGGCGGCAGCGCTATGCCCACGGCGCTGCCTGTCACCGCTCCGGGACAGCGGACAGGCACTGCCGGCTGCAGGATCCCGGGCCGCGGGCGGTAACGTGGGTAGATGGGCCACAGCACCCGGGGCTGCTCCTCCCTNTATGAGATTTCAAGTGTCCCAAAAGGCAACCAAGGAGAGTCGCTTCTTACTGTGAAGCATCTCAACTCCTTTTCAGGCACCCAGGGACGGGAGGGAACACGTTCCCTTTTTTGTGCCTGTGGCCGCCCCGGCCCCGTGCGCGGGGAACGCCAAGGGAGCCGCTGAGCGGCGATGGCAGCGCAAGGCGCAGGTAAAGCAATGCACCGGCTGACTTAGAAATAACAGAGGAGAAGGATGTCAGCGGCTTATTACAGAAAGGCACACGTTTTTCTCTCAGGGAACATGAGGAAAGCGAGGGGACACGTCGGGCGCTGCGCGGGGCGGAGGGTGTCTGTTCTGGGGTCCCGCTTAGCCCCGGGGCGGCACCGGGACGGGCGGGCCGGGCCACAGCCGGGGACTGGGAACGCCGTGGCCGCGGAGAGGGCCGAGCAGCGGGGCACTGCCCGCCCGTGGAGGCGGCGGTTCCGCCAGCGGGGGGTGTTCGGTGTTCGCAGCCGCGCTGCGCTCGCTGCCCGCCGGCACCGGCGGGGCCCGGCACATCCCCCCTCCCCCNTTCTTCATAAAAAGGGTGATCAGACAATGGAACGGGCTGCCCAGGGAGGTGATGGGAGTCATCATCCCGAGAGGTGTTTAATAAGGAAAGACGACATGGTCTGGTTGACGTGGTTTGCAGTCATAGGTTGAACTCGGTGATCTTAGAGGTCTTTTCAAACATAACTGACCCTCTGATTCTGAGGAAAGCCGTGCGGGCAGCAGTGCGACCTCTCTTCCCCGGCGGCAGCGCTATGCCCACGGCGCTGCCTGTCACCGCTCCGGGACAGCGGACAGGCACTGCCGGCTGCAGGATCCCGGGCCGCGGGCGGTAACGTGGGTAGATGGGCCACAGCACCCGGGGCTGCTCCTCCCTCCGGGCGGGCGCCTCCGCTCTGCGCCTGCTCAGGCCAGCACCGCCCCCGGCACCGGCCCCGACACCGCCCCCGCTCCGGTCCCCGGTCTCGGGCACGCAGCATCCCGGCCGCGCCTCCGCCGCCAGGAGCTCTGTGCCCCGGGGCTGCTTCGCCGGGCGCTCGCCGTGTGCAGGGCCCCGCCGAGACCCCATCGGCTCGGCCCCTGCGAGAGACAGCGCTCGGCGCCAGCCATGGACGGGGACAGGGTGGATATAGACGGCGGCATCATGGAGGGGGTGAGCAGCGGGGCGGCCGCGCCTTCCCCGGGCCCCGGGCAGCCGTCCCGGCCGGGTGGGCGGGAGGGGCCGTAGCTCCTGACGAGCGCCGTTTCTCCGAGCAGGGCGGGCAGATCCTGCGGGTGTCCACGGCGCTGAGCTGCCTGCTGGGGCTGCCGCTGCGGGTGCGCCGGATCCGCGCCGGGCGGAGCCAGCCCGGCCTCAGGTGAGAGCCCGAGACCCTGCGGGGCGCTCGGCCGGTCCCGTGCGGGCCGGGCGTGCCCGTGCCGACGCCTTGGCTGCTCCCGTGTGAAACAGTCGTGTTTCCATTGCTTTAAGAAAGCCTTGTTACCGGAAAATCCCGCTGTGGCTCTCCAGGAGGGAGCGCGGGGGGACGCCGGGGCATCAGCCGGGCTCGGTGCTGGGGGGGCCCGGCCGCCGCCTCGGGAGCTGCTCCGAGGGTGCTGAGGGAGCGCTCGGAATGAAACGCGGAATTGCCATAGAATGGCTCAGCAGAACGTGCCTCACCGAGCGTAAGGTCATAAGAACAGCTCGTACACTTCCTTTTTACATTACCCAAGGCAATGTAGACGCAAGCACAGCAAGGTGCATACGTAGCAAACCTGTGGGCGCTCTCCTGGCGCTGCAGCGGTTCTGGCTCGGCCGGGATTGCCGTCGCTATCCCATTCCATTTCTGTCCAAGCGTTCATCACATTAGGACAAGCGACTGCTCCTGCATCTCACCTGTCTGTCTGGCCCCATTCTAATGGAAAACACACCAGAATCTTGCATATTCCAGAATGGTCTGGATGCTGCTCCTTTGGCTCCTGTGAACTCAGGAGAAGTACTGTAGCAACCAGAGCGAATTTCTGGTCATCGTCTGATCTGAAATTTGCAATTGTAGTTTTCAGTAGTTGGTGTTTGGTAGTTCTTTCGATGTAACATGAGTACGTAGTGCACCTGCGTGCACCTTTAACTTTGCATTGTCACTCCAAGGCCTCAGCATCTGTCTGGATTGGAGATCGTTCGAGATCTGTGTGATGGGAAGCTGAATGGTGGAGAAATTGGCTCAACAGAAATAACTTTCACTCCTGGGAAGATCAAAGGAGGAACCCACGTAGCAGATACAAAAACAGCAGGGTATGTCTTTGTACATGGCTTCTGTTAACTTTAAAATGATGACAAGACATTTTAGTGACTTTATCACAAGACACTGGGGGGGAAAAGCAACATTTATCCATGGATAATGACTCAGACTATGTGCTGCCTGAGCCAGATCTATGTGACCAAAAACCTATAGCATAGACAGGATATGTATGAATAAAGTATGTGCAAGAAAATAGTTTTAAAATTATAATTGATAGAAAAGTTGAACACTTAATTCATGTTAAGCAAAAAACAGCTGCCCATGTGTTTAAAACTAGCTGTTATTTTCTCACATCAGTTTGTTATATATCAGATCAAATGCACTAAGTTAAATAATTATTTTGAATGCATGAAGTCATAATAAAGTAAACTTTGAGATTTTACTTACATACAGTAGTGCAGTATGGGATACTGGTCTTTTGGAAACTAATGCCTTTTACATAACACAGAAGAGTTTGACTAAGTCACAATGCAACAGAATTGGTAATTAAGAAGAGCAAAAAAGATAAACAGTATGTTTCACAAACATTTGGGAGTTATTAAAGAAAAGAAACTTGTGTTTTCTCAGTTCTCTGCTGATTACTGTGTTTACAGTTCAAAATTATGTTTGAAACCCCTGTGAGGTAACTGTTTTTGTTTTGCTAAACAAAATCTTACTTTTGGAAAACTTATTTTGTAAGCTTTTTTATCTCTGAGAAAGATTCAGTGACAGGGCAGTTGGTATTTAATACCTTAATATTTTCTATGCCCCTGAATTCTCTTGTGTGGGATGCTGACCAGCTTTTAAGCAATTGTGTAGTTTTCTAAATATTTTGTTATTAAACAAGTATTAAAATGTTGTTGCTGCCTTTGGCCATCTGCTAGCTAAACCCACAGTTTTCACAGTCCTGTCATTATCCTGAGTAAGATACATTACTGTTATTTTAAACAGGACTATTAAAGATCCAGTTATTGTGAAATACACCCCTTCATATTTAGGCCTGGTAGGACATGAAGTTTTAAATTAGTGTTTTTTAAGACTAATAAGTTTATAGATAACTTTAAAGATAAAATACATGTGTCAATGCTGTGGGAAGTCATTTGCCTGTGATATGTAATGATTTCATGGATTATGACTGTGTGACACCTGGGTATCTTACGATTGCTTTTAGGAGTGTGTGTCTCCTGATGCAGGTAGCAATGCCCTGTGTGCTGTTTGCTGCTTCCCCATCAGAGCTTCATTTAAAAGGTGGGACTAATGCTGAGATGGCTCCTCAGATAGACTACACAGTCATGGTAGGGAAAAATTCTTTTGGCTTCGTGCATCTTGCATGAATATGTGTGCAATGTAACTGCTGTACTTCTGGTGCTCTTATTGCAAATGTATTTGTGACTGTGGAATTAGGCATGGGAATGTAACACTGTTAGTGTACTGTATGTAGAGAGCAAACAGTGGTTCATGGAATTTCCTGAAACAGTAAATAGTCTGTTTGGTTTTAATTACTAAAGAAAATTTCACTTAAAATATAGTCTTTATTCTAAAAGTGCTGTGAAATGTACTTGCTTTTTGTTAAGAAAATCCTTTTACATGAAGTGATATTCAGAATGAAGTATGAGGAATGTCAAGTAAACTGTATGGATAAGAGTGGCTTTTTATTTTAATAATGTAAATGAAATTTCTGTCTTGAGGTTTTTGTTTGTTTTTTTATGTTTTTTAAGACTGCATAAAACAGTGGGAAATTGTCAATGCAAGATAAATTCACTCTGTTTTTATGTGTGTTTGGTTTTCAGGTCTTAAAGCCAATAGTTGAAAAGTTCAATTTCACATTTAATTGTGACATAAAAAAGAGGTGAGTTGTGGAGTCACGTGGCAGAGGCAGGCCTTGCTGAGCCCACGTGTGAGCACAGGCACACACAGGGTGCTCTCAATCAAACTGAGGGATGAGTTTGGAATACATGAACTGATCTGCATTAGCTGTCCCTCTGTGTACTGTCACCCTATGATCCTTTCCTGTGTCTTTTTTTTCCCTTGCTGAGTCTACAGCTGCTGTGTAATGTTTCCTATTGGCTACCCCTGAGGGCAGCACCTTGTTGAGCTTTTCCTGAGGGGCAGGTTGGGTTGGTGTCAGGCACTTAATAAGGTGTAGGTTACAAAGTAATACTGTTGGAGAACCTGATTCCGTTATAAAGGCTGTAAGGCACACACCAAGAACATTCATTTGTACGGTAACAGAGAACATAGAATTGTAGCATGAAATACGTAAAGAGCTTTCTGGCCCTTTTCTTGGTTTCCTTGTGATCTTTGTGTTTCATTATTTCTAAACAGGGGCTACTATCCTCAGGGAGGTGGAGAAGTTGTAGTCCAGATGTCTCCAGTCAAAGAGTTGAGCCCAATAAACTTGACAGAACGTGGCACAATAACAAAGATATATGGAAGAGCATTTGTTGCTGGAGCACTGCCCATCAAAGTAAGTGCTGATAATAGCTCTGGTAGTATCCAACTTCATATATCTGCATAGAATTGCAGTTAATTCATCTGCTGTTCCAGTATTCTGCAGCCTTTCCCATACAAACTATGTAGTCTTGTTAAATGGTTTGAATTATATCCTTTATACCCCCTTCCTGCCCTGATTAGTGGGATCTCCTTAAGGTTCCTTCTCACACACAGGCTAGGAATTGTTAGAGGAAGGAAGAGGAGAAACTGAGCTACATTTTGAAGAACTGTGGATTGATGGTTTTGGTCTTAAAATCTCCAAAGCTATGAGTTAGCTATGATTAGATCACAAAGATGGGATAAGTTTCATCTGTTCCCCACTTGCTGTGATTTAAAATCCTGTTTTTTTGTATTATCTCTTACAGAATATACCCTGTACAGGAATTACGGGGTGTGTTTTTTTGCAGTTGCTTCTGTGGGGGTTTATGGGTCTTTTTAAGAATCTTAATGTTTTGATATGTTCAAGACTAAAATCTTTTGGTTCGTTGCTTGTTTGTAGGGGTTTTATAACAATCCTTTGTTTTTCTAGTTAATAAAGTAGCCCCTTTCTTCAGAGATTTACTGTAATAATTAGATTTATGAGGAAAAAGTATTGTTACATGATTTAATTACTGTTCTCATGTCTTACCTTGTTAGCTGGCAAAAGACATGTCATCAGCAGCAGTGAGATGCATCAGAAAAGAAATCAGAGACCTTTATATTAACATTCAGCCTGTTCGAGAACCTGAGGATCAAGCTGTTGGGACTGGAAGCGGAATAATGTAAGAGGAGTCAAACTCTCTATTCATACATGTGGTCTTGCTGGTTGATTAGCTAGATCTTGATTATATATCTGATAAATAGTGTCATGTGAGTGGTTCTGTGGTTAATTTTGATTCTGTTTTTCCTGCTTAGCATTGTTGCAGAGACTTCAACAGGTTGTTTGTTAGCTGGGTCATCACTTGGCAAGAGAGGTAAGAATTACATGAAGTCTCTGATATTTATCTGGATATACTACTAATAAATAGGAATATGAAGTATAGGAATATACTAATAATATTCCTAAATAGGAATATGATGCTTTGAGTGATGCATTTTTAAATGGATCTTGTTTAGTAATAAAGGACAGTGGAAATGAATAGATTTAAAACAATAAATAAAAATTACAAAAATTAGAAAACCGTACCCTTATCAGAATGGAATGTTAAGGGTCACTGAGTTGAAAGTGTTTCTGGACATAGACTCTTTGGTTTACCTGTGAAGTTTTTGGTCAACAGTGAATATAAATTAAAATGAATAGAAAATATTTTGATTTCAAATTATTTGAATCCAGTGTTTTTCTGACAAAATGGGGATATTTTGTTTCCACTGCTGTATGTCAGTAGATGGGAAGGGTTTTTAAAGCAGACATTTGAGGCAAGAGCATGAAAATAAGGTTGAAGAAGTTGATAATTTCTTGATTTTTTTTCCTTCTGTATTTTAAAGATGTTAAATAATATTTCTCACCTTCCTAATATCCCAAATTTCTGTATTAGGAAAGAATTCTGACAAGGTTGGCATTGAAGCAGCTGAGATGCTGCTTAAGAATCTTAAACATGGTGGAACTGTGGATGATTCTCTACAAGACCAAGTAAGTCTCCTGTATGTGTTTACATGAAGCTGAAGTAGTAAGAACATGCCTGTATGTATTACTTGTAAAGAACATAAATCTGAACAGGAAAAGAATGAGATTTAATTAAAAGTCTTAGAGATGTGTGGTCGCAACATCACTGAGATTAGAAAATTGCATACAGTTCTTAGGAATCACAAATGCTCCTGGATTTGTACCATCACTGTCAAATTTTTCTGACCTTTAACTCAGCAAGTATGGAAGAAAGAGGCAGGAATATGCTTCTATTTGGTATTGCATGTAGTGGTGAAAAATAGCTCCCTGGTTACATATAAAGAATGATACTAAGTGAAGGTATTAGAGAACAAAATACTTGGGAAGTGCTCCCACTTGTCTTCCTCACTTAATTGCATTTCAGCATGAAGGCTCTCCACTGTCTCAGCCTGGTAAGAATCTGGGCTGTTTTAGGTGGGATGGTGTTACCTCTTAGCTGTGAACACCTGGGCACACATTATGTATGATGCAGTATAACAGGAAGTATTTGGGTCTTTTTCTACTTTTTTCAAAGCACTCACAGTACCACTGGTGGGAACAAGCCACAGCCAGATTTGGTGTGTATGGGAACTGCACAGAGTTACATCACACATTGCAGAGTACTTGTCATGGGGATGTCTGTAAATCTAATCAAAGGTCTTTAAGTATCTGTCCAGTGAACATATGATGGGGAGGTGTTAGAACTAAAGAACCTCTTCCTGAGTTTTTTTCTCCATATAGGGAATCTGCTAATCTGGAGCCTGACATGACTTTGGGGAATCTTGGGGCAAGATGGTGGTGGAAGAGAGTAAAGTTAATGCAGTAACAGGAATTCAGGGGCAAACTCCACTTTGGAAAACTAGTAGCCCTTCAGTAACAGGCATTACAGTAGTAATTTCCTAACTTTTTGAGTTTTGCATCACTCTTAAAACTCATCATCATGAACTTTTATGAAACTTGGTAGACTAGATTTTTACATCTACAGACATTTTGCATGTTTTTCTTTTTTTTTAACCATTAAGTTCTTAGAATCTGACGAATTACTCAGTAATTACCTTTCCGTCCCTTTCAGCTGATCATTTTTATGGCACTAGCAAAGGGGGTGTCTAGAGTGAAAAGTGGACCAATTACCCTTCATACTCAAACAGCTATACACTTTGCAGAGCAGCTGACAAAGGTGAGTCCAAGAGCTCAGGAAGTTTTACCTATCGGTTGTAATCCGGTAACTAACTAGGCACTGTGCACAGGCATCGTGGAGGATAAGTGTTGGTAAAATAATTGCTGCAATATTTACATGGGAGTTTTTCTGTAGAAACATACTTTAAAGTTAAATGCTTTTAAAATTATTAGATACTTTTACCATCTTTATTTAAATTTTTTTTAATTAAATTGGTCAAAGCTGTAATATACATAACACCTGGCAATACAATTATTTGGCATCAGATGTTGAGTATTTAAACTTATGTATGCAATAAATTAATTTGTGATGTATTTCTAATCCTCATTTAGGCCAAATTTACTGTGACAAAATCAGAAGAGGAAGATCCCAGTAATGACACCTACATCATTGAGTGCCAAGGAATGGGGATGATAAACCCAAACTTATAGGGTTAAAAAAAAAAAGGCAGCAAGTTGACAAAGGCAACACTCAACATACCTCAGTGATGTATCACACTGCAGCTCAGTGGACCTGTGAACAGGAGAAACCTTCTGTCACATCAGAGTCATTTATCTTCAAGGATGATGTCAAGCTTTTCCCTGCTGTGGAGAGGATATGGAGGCAATGTGAAAAGTGAAATATTTTTTTTACTATTAGCAGCAAAATGAGTAGCAACAGGAGAGCAACTAGAATATATTGTATGTATGTGAGAGCTTCGGCTAGAAGCTTTGAAAATTCATCTTCACCAAAGTAGGAAATAAATATTTTAGTTTTGAAAAGCTACTATCAGTATTTCTTTCCCTTTTGAAAAAATAAGTTTTATTCTTTGGAAACCTTTGAGTTATATGGAATATATAACTGTCACTGTTGTTCTTTCTTAGCCATTTTGCTTAAATTACTTGTGAGGAAATAATAAAGTAGTATCACCTTACAAACGGCTGGGATTTATATGTGCTGTTATCTCAGCAGGCTCTGCTAGGGGAAGATGGATATAAAATGACTTCAGTAGCATCTTTCTCCCTACAGAAAAAAGACAATGCATAAAATATCTTGTAAATCTTCTCTTTTCATCTATTTTAAAAAACCTTCACAGGCAAGCGAAAACAATGTACCATATTACATCCCAGGCACCAGATACTAACTTCATGGTATGATTGTATTTTCTAGCTACAGCTGTCCTTGTTATCTTATTAACTGAGTCTACATTTTCACTGAGATGGTGGTTGGTTCTTTTTAAAGGGAATATTTAATTTCATATGAGATCAGAGAGCTCTTGAACATACGCAGGTACGTACGTGTGTGGGCACGGAGCACTGCATGTACACACAGGTATATTTGGGCAAATAAAATCCATTTGTGTTATCCCCCATCTGTGGATTAAGTGAACAAGACCTTCTGCCAGCCTGGCCTTGATCAAGTTGCAAAAGGTTTTTATGAAGTAGAAGGATGGTAAAAGGAGAAATAGGGCATAATTTGCTTTGCTTATAAAGACCTGAGTCACAGAGTTGGAATCACTTGATCAAAATCGTGTAAATGCACTCTGGAAGCTTGAATTGATTTCCAAGTTTCCACAGACCAGTCTTAAGATCTTCTTTCCTCAGTTGTGACTGTTGAACCTAACAACTAAAGAGGCAACCTGAAGTATAATTTGTCATACTAATTAAGATAATTGCATTACTGTGCATTTCTAACACAAGGAAAAACCTTTGCTAATATCCAAAAATGTCCATTAACTATCTTCTTAACAGTGTCTTTCTTCTTAGGGTTTTTCCCCTATCTCCATCCAAAAATTAGTGTAAAAGAATGGTATGCTGTTAATTTCCAACTGATTATTTTTCTCTAGTACTGAGAATGGTCTGAAGGGGGCAACAGACACTTGCTGAAGTATGTTTGTGACACAGACACTTGACTGCCTTTGAAGAGCACATCTCTCAGTTACTAGTCTGTGTTGCTAATGATTTTCAGTGTTGCAGAAGAATTCTGAACGCATTAAAAAAAAAACCTTGAAAGAAAGCCCCAAGAGAGTTGCCATCTGTGCTTAAGAAAACAAACTCTTCTAAACAACATTCCAAATTCATTAAGTTAATATACTTGACTAATTTAATTTAAAAAGTAGGATAAGCTTGAACATTACTTTATATATGATCTCAAAGCCTGGCTGGAGTACCTTTTCATAGCTTTTCTTTGATTCTGAAAAACTTTGCCAGTCTGCACACCTGAGATGAACAAAAAAATCCCATGGAAAAACTGAATTGCAATTTTTGTCTTCCAAACAGCCATAAGAAAGCATATAAATGCTCAGCCAACACATTTAACAAAGATTACCAAAGCCCAGGTTACCAGAAAACCTCCTCTTAGTAACTGTACAGTAATAGCAGTTCAGCAGTCCTGACAACTATTGCTACAGCTCCCTGTGCTCCATAAGCCTGTTAAAAAGAGCAGCTGGTCATTAATGACTGGCAGTCCTCGATAGTCCTTGCAGGCCTGTTCAAGTGTCCAGCCCTCTCTCCTTGTGTCCTGACCCCTGGGGCCACCACAGCAGAGGGGAGGCTGGAGAGCTGGGCTGTCCTTGCTGGCCTTTGTCATTGTGAGGGCTGAACTCTTGTGCCATCCCTGCGGTTCTTCCTGGGTTGGAGGAACCCGAAGCTGATTTAATCAGGCTTTACATGCCTTTTTCTCCTCCAGGGTTAGCAAATCTCTGGATGGAAGTAATCTACAACAGATTTTACTTTTCAGTAGGACTAAATTCCCCAAATAATTTTTACTCCCTTCTATACACATACACACACAGGATTTTATTACTCACGTTCAATTCATGTCCTGTCACCTCATGGTGACCTTTTGCCATGAAATTCATAATTGCTCCTCTTTTTCTATATAGAATAATTAAATACTCTTCATTACATACATGCTTGAACAATTTTTAACTGAGGTGACAAAAAGCAAAATTAATTTGGGACTACTACTGTCATTCATATTCTACCAAGTTCCTACTTTCCCTTTTCAATGGGGTTCTACATCATAAAACTTAAATCCTCCAGGTTTACATTTACTTTCAATTCACTTAGGTTTTAAATCTACAAGTCAAAACATGAACTGCAGATCTTGTTACATCACACTCCTACATGACACGTGCTGTGTGTACTTAAGCTTAAATTTTACAGCATAATTAATTCTTAAAATTAATGCAATGTGTGCAAATTAGTTGTTGGTAGGTAGTGGTGTAAATTTTTTTTTTTTAAGTCCTGCCCTTTTTGAGTATTGACTAATAATTACAGTGTATTTCTTGAAGCTCTTTAACTTTCCTTTGTATTCATTTACAATCCTGTAGTTTTTAACAATAATGTTGGATTAAGTCACTTGTGGGAATGTATTAACCTTTTGTTCAGGAAGAGATGAGACACTGCTTGCACCTGCTCTACAAATATGCACTGGTTTTTCTTATGTTAATCAGGCACATCTGAATCTTACATAAAAACTTTAGTGTGGGTGTTTAGATACAACTAAGATGCTTACATGTAATACTGTTCAAACAAGTAGTGGCAATGACTCACAAGTTCTATGTACCAAGGAAATGGGAATAATCCTCTCCAAATGTGTCTTCTCTAGTGTACTTCCATGAGAGAGAATTGTGTTTGGATGAATGCAATGATTAGAGAAAGACATTGCACTGGGATATGTGGGGACTGAAGTCACAAGACAAATAAGAGCAGCCAGTTACAAAAAGTTCTCCAGGAAATACTGAACTCTGATGCTGACTCAACTTTGTTACTCTCAAGAAGGGTATTTTTGAACCTTTTCTCCTGTCATGCCCTTAGATCAACTGGTGACTGTTCCTCTTCTGAACCTGTGTCTCAGTCTGGTCACTAAAATGTTAGTAAAACATTTACTATTATCTAGACCATGTTGAGAATCCCGCATGTAGTTTTGGGCCCCTCCATACAAGAAGAACACCAATGATCTAGTTGGTCTGGGGCTGAAACCCTGTGAGGAAAGGCTGAGGGAAGGGGACTTTCTCAGCCTAGAGAGAGCATGGATTCAGGCACCTGCCAGGAATCTGCCGTGTCTGTGCAGAGGTTATGGAGGAGATGGAGTCAGGTTCATAGTGTGTTGCAGAAGGCAAGAAACTGAAACAAGAAATGCTCAGGTTGGCCAGATCCCTGACTGACCCTCATTTTAGCTCTTGGCTGACCCTGCATAGTGCAAGAGTTTGGACCAGAGCCCTTCTGTGGTTCCTTCCCACCTCAATTATCCTATGATTCTGAAATCCCTGTCTGGTAACTAATGATCAAACATAGTGCAGAAGATTCTCTAAAATATTCCAGCATGGGTTGTCTATAACTGACAATGTTGAAATCAGACATAGGTTAAATAAAATACTACACTAAATAGTGGTACACATAGGGAAAAAATGCCCAATTAAATCCTTTTCAATAGGAACAATGAAGAAGATTGTTTTTAGAATTAGGGCTACATCTTCTTGAATTCAAAATAAGTGACTGCAAACACAGACATCAAATCTGTTGGTAATTGGAGAGAATAGGAAGTAACCAGTATTTAAAAATCAAGTAACATAGGTCAACTGGAAAATGCCTCCCTCATATTTGACTGCAGAAAAGTCTGGAAAGACTGAAGTAAAGCAAGTGAGAACACAGTCCTGTGAAAGCTTAAGCAGAACCAGAATTTTTCTTTTAATCCCAGATTTACTAGTGCATTGAAGACCAAAGTTCAAAATTTAGGAAGCCTCCTGATAAGTGCAGATAAAAGCTGCAAGATCTTATGGAATATGCACATGGAGAACCTCACACTGTAAGCTGTGTGGCTGAGCTTTTGTCCCACCAAACTGCCTCTTGGGTATTTCATAGTCTCTCCGCTGGCTAGGAAGCTTTCTTCCCAGTGCTTTCCAAATCCAAAGTATTTGGGATCCCAAAATGATAGGGAATCTGCTAGAACAAGGAATTCAAATTTGAAAACTACACTTTCAAATAATAACTGAAGTACTTTAGCATTAAATTCTAGAAAAATTTTCTGCCACACTGTACAAGTGTTCGAAGATATAAAAAGAACAAATATTACCTCAGAAAACACCTAGAATTATTTTATTCTCTCCTTCAAAAAACATTTGTCTAGCTACTTAAAACTTCAATTAGCAGATAAAAGATTCCTGTATAAAAAGACCATTTGTGAAAGGCTGAAATGATTTTTCCACATAGAAACCTCTCTATCAACAAAATTTTACATGCCCTGCACTCTTCTAGTTTATACAACTTTAGCTGACCCGAAGTTTATACAGTTACAGTTTCTTGTAACCCAGAAATGCACTAGTAGATCATATGTTTTCTCAGCTATTAATGTTTGTAGTATCAGAACAAAGGCTTGTGTTCCTTCTTTCATATACTGGTATTACATTCCACTAACAAAAACTGATGAATAAAGCATTCACTTTTTAACAGAATGGGGTCTTATGCAAGATATCTGTGCAGACTAAGACAAATTTCAGTATACTGTATTTTAGAAAGAGTAGTCTAGACTTCATTGTAATAGAACAGCAAACATTTGCTTTTAATATGATGAAATCATGACTGTGGGAATTTACATTTTTGTAACTGAAGACAGAATTTGGGCTATGGACATAAATGAAAAAGATTATTGGATTACATCATTTGGCAAAGAAAGGAGGGGAGAGTAAGCAGTTAGTCTAAACATCATTTCCATTGCATTTACTCTACCATCACCTTCCCAAACTTAACCAGAGACAAATATGATTTTGAATTCTATTTGGCTGTCATAGCTTGTTAAGGAGTACTTTACAGCAAATGTTTATGCTCACTCACTTGCCAGTCAGCTATGCAAATTTACCAACTATAAAGTTAGTCCTTTCCTTCCTTGCTCCCCTTCCCAAGATTCCTTAGATTTTTCCTTTCTCCCTGATCAAGGATAGGTTAAAAGTTAGATACTCTATCAGCACTATTTCAAGATGCTAGCATAAAGAAAGTCTCAATACACAGCAATTAAATTTACAGAATATCCAAGTAAATTAAAGTTGCTCTGAAGCACCGCTGGAAAGCACTGACCCCAGCTGAACAGGGAATATCAACATGTGCTGACAAATCTTAGCTGCAGTGGACTCGTCATCAGAAATGAGGATAAGCACATGGCCCCCTTATGTTTAAGTGACTTGGTGGTGCTGTATAAATATCTCTTATCAGAACAAGATTGCTAGCATTCTCTGCTATGTGGGAGAGTTCATTTTCATAATCAAATTATCAGATGTAAAACTGTAAAGGAAGAATCTGTGAGTTAAGCTGAACTGCATGAAAGTCAAAATAGGACTTAAAAATTAATTACATTCTGTAAGGAACAACAAATCTTGGGCCTTCTATCTATTCAAAACTTTAATCTTTTTTTTTTACTCCCTACATCACAGATGTCTGCTTTGAACTTCAGCTCCTCAGCATTACCAGTGTTTTTCCTTTACGCTCTCAGCTGAAATATTCTTAATAGTACTACTACTGATTTCTAACACTTTACATTCCAAAATGTAGTAGTCTCTGGTCTCAAAAGCCTCTGAAAATAACTCTTTTTTTTTTAATCTGTTTTTCAGTCCTAAAAAAGAACTTTTTCAGAAAAAAAAATCTGTCAGCTGCTGATTTTGCTGGAGGGCATAAAAAACACCTATGCATCTATTTGAGGAAAATATTCAAATGTGCTGATTTCCTTCACCTTATTAGTTACAATGGGAACAAAATTTTCAAACTTGATGGACTGTTGAAGAAAAAGTTTAAAAACAGCTAACTGGTTTAGAAGTTTTAATCTTTCAATAGGACAGGACCTGCTCCCACATAAAGTTGAGAGTACTTAGATACCTGTATGAAGTCTTGTTTCCAGAAGTGGCTAATTGTGCTCCCACTGAAGTTTACCATTGCAGTATGCTCAGCTCCTCTGAAAGTGAAGACATATTTTAGTTCTCTTTGCTTCTTTTTTTAATCAGTTGTAAAAGCCATATACTAAATAAAATACTTCAAATAGTAACCCTTTGTGCTTGCTGAAAGAAATTAAGGTAACTGCATCAATGATGGCCATTATCACAGAGAAAAGGTCAGTGTGATGGTGAACTAACTTCCTTTTAATATACTTTGGTCAGTCAGCACAAAAAGCTTTAAAATGGTGCTTTTAGATAGATTTGTTTGCTTCTGTCATATAGGATGGTGACCTCCAGGTCAAGATTTATGTTCTCTGACTGCAAGCCAGATTCCTGTATCCTGTTTATTTTTTAATATGTGCTCTGTAAAAAAGGAACAATTCAAATGCTTTGACACTCAATCAAGAGTCAAGCCCAAGCAAGAATTTAGGTGTTTTATCCAATGATTATTTAATTGTCCTGAAACAGAACCAATGAAACCTTCTTCTATACGAACAGCCCAGCCACTCTGGTTATCATGCAGGAAAAAAGGAGAGCCTCTTTCTCACAGCAAATAGAACAGCTACTGGTTGTTGCAATTTGGATGGAAATCTATTTAAATCCTTTCTGGCAGAGGAAGAAGTTAAACCCGAATCTCCTACTCTCTGAGACATCCTTTAATTCACACGTTGTGAAAAGAAGGAAACCATAATACCTCTTGTCCTGATTGTTAAATGACTCCTGTGGCTTTCTGATGAAAAAGCTGTTGGTCCCTCACACTGCAGGATCATAAGCAGATGGAGTCATGTTCTGAGTTTCAAACATACCCACATACTGCTTAGGTCTCAGTGGCAATCAACAAGAATTCTGATGACTCCCTGCTCCTCTTCTCATGGGCTGCATAGTAAGCCTGGGGGCACAAATCGAGGCTCCCACTCTCCAAGAATTTGAGTCTCAGAGCCAGCCACCACAATCTACCCATTTTTCCTTAAAGCTTCTTCTCCCACACATATCTGCATGAAATTCAAATTTCCAGTAAATAATTTCCTCACTCTCTCCAGTTTTAATGTTTCCAGAAGCCGCTGTTCCCATGGACATGCCAGTAGCATGGGTAAGAGAAATAAGGTCAAAATTTAGCAGAAGAGAATAAGAAAACCTCAGCAAAAACTGCACAGTTTTCCACAGGATTTCATGACATATTACAAAACCTCTGATACTTACTAGGTTTAAATTATACTATTTATCAAAGCCTTTTTTTTTTGTTTCTTTCTCATTCTCTCTCCCTGGTCACTATTCACTCTGTATCACTGGCAGTAGCAAGTGGATCTGTGCAGAAGTGTGCAATTTCCACTGCAGACTATCAGCATCTCCATCTTGCAGACTCAGCTGCAGTTGAGCCAAGTACTTATGACAAATCAAAGTTTTAAAAAAAATGTCATTTTTACTTCTTGGTTAGTTGTTGGGGGTTTTTTTATTTCCTTTTGTGCTTCTATTTTTATTTTCTACCTTCCGCTTTCAAGTTTATTTTTTTCCTGCTTTATGTGCATTTCCTCACCCTCTCTCCAATTTTACATTTCCCATTCCCCTCTCCTCTTGTATTCACATCTACTAAGAGAATCATTACAATATCACACTATTGATAAACTACAGAATTAGAAATAGTCTGGCTCCAGCTAACCTTGGTCCTTACAAAACCATTTTACTTCCTGAAAACTACAATTGGAGATGCAGAAGGCATTCAAGGACATCTCTGTAAGCCCCTCCTGCAGCACAAAGGGACAGAGGCTTAGTTCCCACGAATGCAACAGTAACCTCTGCCTGCAGAAAGAGCTGTAGAAATGGTGGTTCATGATATCTTACGAAACAAAATGAATACTGGAATATGGGATTCACATGATTTCAACATGAATGGGGAGAGACACTCCTCTTACAGAGTTTGTTTGTGGGGTTTTGCTAAAAAAAAAAAAATAATTATTTAAACCACACTAAACTGAGGCAAATTAAGCTCCTGCACATAATGCTGCAGATGAGCCTGTGCTTATGGTAAAATTCCTGGAGCCATCTGCACCCACAGAGCCTGAAGGGATAGACTTTCGTGGGAACCTGGCTATCCCCATGCCTGAGTCACTCCTCTTGGCAAGACCTTGGCTCAACCAGCTTAGACAAAGGGAGATTTAATGCGTAGGCAGCATGGATTATCTGGGAGTTCTGGCCCAAGTCAGTCAAATACCATTCTAGCAAAAATGGATCACTATTGTATACATGGACATTTCTGAAGGCTTGCACCTTCCAGTCATTAGCAAAATAACGAGTTATTGGCCCATAGATAACAGACATCTTTGAAAGAAAGATGTTTTTCTTTTAGTACTCCTTTTTTAGGTGACAGAGTATTCAGAGTATGTCTGAGACTGTATCCAAACTTCTGTAAAACTGTGATGAATATTTCGCAAAAGTATTCGCATGAGATTCCTGAGGTTTCTCGACTTCATCTAGGAAGAAAACAAGATTGTTTTGTCTCACATAAATGTAAGACTGACCTTCAACTAGTCAAGATACACAATATCCACAAAAAAACACCCAGAAGTAAAACAGATTAAAGAAAACTTGTTCACATTTTACAATTTGAAACATTGTCTCTTTCCCAACATTTTATTCCTACTGGTGCTTTCTCTACCTGGCACTCAAACCAACACCATATGAGGAAGAGCACTTTTCTGCCCCAGCAGAAGGAATAAACAGAGCAAAACCTACTCTGGCACAGCTTTACAACCGCATGCAGATAGAGATATTATTTCCCCCTTTAACTGTAGAAGTAAACAGAAGTAGTGGTGGTGGTGGTAGTGACAAACATCCAAATTTAGGTCAGGAGATTAAATAGCTGCAAGGATGGCTGGCAGATCACACTGTAGTTATGCTTTTCTAAAAATGCACTGCTGTTGGTTGACACGAATTTTGATGTTACATATATATGTATATAAACCAGCTGACTCTAGATTATCACAGAAAAATTATTTCCTAAAAATTTCTTTATGAGAAGAGAGTAGGAAGACAAAGAGCAGCTATTTGGAGATTTATGTTCTTGACTCATCGATTTTGACACAAACTTTTGGGGATTTTGGTGAGTTTTGTTTTTGTTGTTGAGCAAGTGGGAGATAATAGAAGATGACAGGAACAGAATGTGTTCTTAACCAACTTACTGTTTCAAAACAATGCTGGAAAGTTGCTGACATGCCAGTATGTATCACTTGTACAGCAAAACTGCTGAAAGCAACTCAGAGCACACATTCGTCTACAGTGTTAGATCTGCTCACTGGATTTCTTAGGAAAAGCATCTGGATCCAGAATGCAGGCTTTCTCCTGGGACAATGAACACTGAATTATCACAGTGCAGCTCACAGCCCTGGGTTTGTTCTGCATTGGTGAGGTAGAAAACCCTGAAGAGGTGTTACCTCAGCAACACAGGATACTGTGTACTGGAGTTCATGGTTGCACTTGGGATGTGACTGATGTGGAATCCAGACCAGATGTACAAGTGAGAACTTTCAAACAGGAAAGGAGGAGAAGAGGTGTTTTCTATAATTAACACTGAACAAGAAGTGAAAACTTCTCTTTTGCTCAATGCTTATTCATTAAAAACAGAATATGCTGATCTCACCCTACATCAAAACTGAGACCCATTCATAGTGAGCAAATCTGTATTTTCATAGAATTCTAAACATATTGGTGATTTATGGGTGGCTGATCCTAAATGCCATTTGGAATAACCCAAAAAGGAAAGGGATAAGGCTGCAAAGCACTGCAGGACGATGGTAGGAGAGATATAGTATATCATGACATCTTCCTTTGTGAGGGCTGACTTCTGTATCCTGTGTAATCTCTGAGAAATCTCATTTATCTCTGCAGTACAGGTCTTCACATTTAAATGAATATTAAGGCAACCTTAAACTCTTTCTGGGAATAAAGATTTACTTGAATATGCTTTTCAATCAAAGATACTCTAAAGGAAGTCCTAAATATGGTTATCAAATACACTGAAAATGTTCAGGGAAATCTACAATATTTTTCAGTCAACTTAGTTAGAAAATCCAGGTCAGGCTTTATGAACATCTAAGACTTACAGACAAAAGCCAACTGCTTTCCACTTCCTACAGGAAGCTTTTGCTGTGTGACATGATAAACAATGACCACTTAGATGAAGTTATTAATAAGTAGGCAATTAAAAATCACTGATCTAAGCTCAGTAAAGGTATCTGCTGAGCATGCATCTATGGTTAAAAAAGGATCAGCTTGCAGGAGTAACTGCTCTGACAGACACTTTCAACTGATGTAAGAGTGGGAGAGATGACATTGCCATCATGCTCATGCTGACCACCTCTAGTTTGGTTGCACTAGCCCAAATTTGTGTAAGACACTGCAGCAATTTTGATTCCAGATCTGAGCCGGGAAAAAAATCCACCCAGCAGAAAAAAAGGGAGAGGTGGATGAGAAATTAGTTTTCCATAAGGAGCAGACTCTCCTTTTGGCTTACTGTAGTTAACTGGAATTGGACACTGACATAAATTTCTTGCTCTCAGCCACACCTTGCCACCTTAAGACAGCAATATCCCAGAAATATTACAATTTGCACAGAGTGAGATCCACCTGAGATGAGGTGACCCTGAGATCCCTATCCTCATGGATGTTGCAGATGAGAAAGCTGTAGTGGCAGCAATATTTTTGTCCTTCCTGATTGTTTTGGTATGTCAATTGCAGCCCCAGTGTCCCTGGAAGTCTGAGCCCTGTGGCTCTCACAACCCTAAGCATCAGGCCTGAGGATGCTGTTGCTGAGGGCCCCATTTGAACAGCTGGCCCAGCCTGGAAAAGTGTGGATGTAGACTCAGTAGCGGCCTCCTGGGATCCCCTTGGCATGTCTTTTGCAGCCCCAGTATCCCTTGCACTCTGGGCTTTCTAACTTTATGAACCCTAAGCCTAACAAGAATAACATCTTGATGCTGCCCCTGAGGGTCCCCATGGCCATGGGGGGGCCAGATTGGAAAAGGGTTGAGGCAGCAATGTTGGTGTCTTGCCATGATCCTTCTGCCATGGCATTACCAGAAACACTGTCCCTGGACCTGTAG
>VYZS01096823.1:17432-28912 GCA_013400695.1 Neodrepanis coruscans
GGCGGCGCTCGGTCCATCGGTCACAGAGCGGGGGCGGCGGGACGGGGAGGGGCCGCGGCCGGCGGTGTCCCTGTGGCGGCCCCGCCGCGCTCGGGGAGGCGCAGGGGCCGTGCGGGAGCCGAGGATCCGCAGCTGCGGATCCCGGTGGCGCCAGAATGGGGAACTGCGGGAGCCTTGCCGAGATCGGGAGAAAGCAAAATTTATTGAAATTTCCCGTGTTCTCCTTGATACTCCGGGAGAGGAGGCGGGGTTTCTTGTTGGGGAGCTTTCCTTCGGTCTTACTGAGTTAGATAGAGCCAAACATGAATTCCTTCACTGCGGCTTCACTCCCTGGTGCAGAATTAATCGGAGTGGGAGAAGAACAGTAGTGGATTTTACCGCGGGTAAAGGAAGGCATGTGGGATAGAGCGAACATATGTGGGGTACCAGTATATGTGGGGCACTCCATTCTTAGAAGCTCAGGGAAGTCGAACGCATTTGACATAATGTTGGGATTTATTCTGTGGCATAAAAAACCCCCAAAACAACCCTGTCTTATGAGTCAGAGATAACAGCCTCTGTACTGAGCGTTGGAAAGAACCTCTCCCCTTTATGATTTAGGAGGATAGTGACGTGACATATCTGTTCCTACCAACAGTGATACGGAGAGAAGCAAAGAAGAGACTTTAAGAATTTTACTAAGACTTTATTAAAAAAAAAAACTTACTGAATTGAAGTCTTTCATGGTATTTTTTTTTGGTCTTTGCAAACGTCTCTGTAAATCCTAAACCAATTCTATTGAGGGGGTAAGGAGCTGGATGACTTCTGGAAGAGGCATGGAAGAGGACTTGTTATTTGAAAAGTCTTGTCCTCTCACTGTCAAATGAGGCTCATTCTGGTCCACGTGGCAGCAGGGTCTGCCTGTTGTAAATTTGTAATTTTCTTGCAGAGGACAATACTTTATTTATCAGCTTTCAGAAACCTTCCTGTGTTGTTTTTGCTGGTGTTGCTCAGAACACCTAAACTTACTTACAGTGGAAGGGATGAACAGGAATTGTTGTGGGGTTTTTTTCAGTTTTATTTGAAATGTTTTACTTGGGTTTTCATATTTGCATGGGGATTTCACATTGGAGAGAGGGGAACACATAGGGTGGAAGTCAATAAATAAACTAGAATTCTGAGGAAGTGTAATTTTTTTCATTCCTTTTTCCATTGACTTAGATTTCTAGTTAATATCAATTTTAAAAATTGAAGTTTCCCAAGCATATGTAATTTTTTTTAACCTTTTCTCTTTTGTATTAAAGGTGAAGATCAACTACAGTAACATTAGCTGCCTTACTGGAATTGACTTCTTCAGGTTTACCAGTATGACTCTGACTGTGATGTTGCTGAACAGCACTTCCTTACGCAGGGGATGCTGCAGGGGCAAAGTTTTGTTCCAGCTATCTGGACCTCTCCTCAGCCATTCAACGTTGTACAGCAGCTACAGGAGGCCAGGGACACAGCCTGAGAAAAAATCGTTCTGGCAGAATGCTGATTTCAGCTTTAAGAAGGGCATTGATGCCTTAAAGACTCATATAAGCTTGCTGAAGGAGGAAACCCAAAATCACTTAATAGGACCTGGGGGCCGGCCGTTAAATCAGTACTTGTTGGAACAGACAAGTGTGTTGTGGCAGTTTCGGAGCCAAGAAGATTTAAATAAATGGGTTATTTCCTCTGATGTAGAGATTGGAGGGAAAAGTGAAGTTTACCTCAAATTGGGTAGGAATAACCAGGGTGCTCTGCTGTATGGAACCCTCAATACAGAAGTACCTCGTGATGGGGAGACAAAATACAGTGGATATTGCAGTATGAGAGCTAAACCACCACTGGTAAGTAGAGCTCCACGTTTGCACAGCTTCTGTTACTGAATCTGAGGGCATGTTTGTGTAATCCCAGTGACAGCAAGTGGCCTGCTCCTGATTGCAGTTGAAACTGATCACGTTTAGGACCACTAGATATTCTTTCAGGGATGTCATTGCTGTTGTATCCTTTGACCTGGAAGGTACTTAAAATTTTGCTTGGGTTTAGTTTTATTTTCCTCGAAAAAAAATAATATGTTTTATCATTTATTTATGTGCATAAAGACCTTGTTTGCAGCATCCTTGCAAATGAAGGGTCTGTAAGCATAGAATCATTAAGGTTGGAAAGAACCTCCAATATCACTGAGTCCAAATGAATCTTTATATCCAAAGTTAGTATGATTAAAATAGATGTCTCTCTAAATTTGAAGTTAATTGAATGTGTCAAAAGGAAACATTTTCTGGTCTTTAACTTCATCTATTCATCAAACTTGGTTAGGGTGGATGACCATAATTTATGTTTTTCCTCAGGAATAGAAAACTGCTTTGAAATGAACTTTTTAAAAGTCTGTCTCCTACTGTACATCAGAAGAAGGGAGACACAGATCTTCAATAGCTCAGAATTGAGCAAAATAGAACCAGAAATGGATGTGCTTATTACTGATACTGTCTATTTCATTCCTTATTTCTGAGCACCTTTAAAAGCAAAGGAACATTTTGACTCAGTGTCTAAAATCCTTGTTTAGTTTTGTCTGGTTTTTGTGTCTTGGCACAAGTACACAGGTAAAATCATTTCTGGGCCAGAATCTTGGAGAGCAGAAAATATGAATGAGCAAAATCAATGGGTAAATGAGAGAAGAAAACCAGTTAAAATTATGACAAAGGGTCAGACGAATAGAACAGCAAGTGGAATCTTGTCTAAGTTAAACTCTCATGAATACTACTGATTTGCACAAATGTGTCTCAAACTTTCGCCTAATTCTGAAGTAGTAGAGTGTATCAGTCTATCTTTATAAGGCAGTTTGAAATCAGAGGGTGAAAACATAAATACCAAGACTATTCTGTATTTAAGTAGAAAGGCTGAAAACTGTCAAAACCATAATATCAATTAGCTATAGGCCTTGTATTAATGCAATGATGATCTACTTACCCTGTTACCTACAAGATGGGTTGGTAGAAGAATAGTTGATAGGTAACCCATAGTAGTGCTCTAAAATAAAGGGGAAACATCTGAATTTTGACTTCATTTAAGCAGTTCTGGCCAAGATTATCCCTGACCCTTGCTCTAAGTGACCGCAGTGTAACTGTCTGAAGAGCTTGGATCTGCCTGTAGGCAAATGACAACACCAGTTGAGAATTAGACATGCTTGCAATCCATATCATTATGCACAATTTATGAAAAAGAAGTGTTGGAAAACATTAAATGCTCCCAAGTGCTTATATTAGTCTTCAACTGGGAAGTTATTACAGGGGATAAATTATCCCACTACAATTTCCTGTTGTCACCTCTGACTAATCTTGAACTGACCACAGGGTATTAAACTTAATGAACTACATAACTACTGATCCAACACTGTAGCATTTGTATACTTGCCCAGTAGGGAATTCAGTCCTAGGAGGTAGGTCTGATTTCTAATAATTACAAGATTGTAATGATTGGTTTATGATGAAAGCATTAGTCCTCTGAGTGGTAATATTGCAATTTGTGGGCTCCAACACAGTGATGAAGGAAATTAAGTGATCTCAGCAACTGGTATGGTGAAAGAATAACCTAAAGTTTTCACTGTCACAGTAGATACTATCTAATGTAATGAGGGCAATGATCAAAGCAATAGTGCTCTGTTCTTCATCATAATGAAAGTTTCTCTTTATTAAGAAGGAATAATTCTATTAATTATTTGTAGGGATCTTTTAACAGGAAGAAGTATTATGACTGGTCAAACTTCAACAGTCTGTATTTGCGTGTCCGTGGTGATGGCAGACCTTGGATGATAAACATTTATACAGACCCTTACTTCTCTCATCAAAAGGATGACCTCTACAACTACTTCATGTTCACCCGAGGAGGCCCATACTGGGAGGAAATAAAGGTGAACTAATGAGTCTTTCAAACTAATGAGACTGTCTTGGCATCCTGGCCAAAACACTGTGGAAAGGGAATTCTTTCAGTGGTCACAGTTTGTTTCTATTGCTGTCCATTCAATGCTTTTGTTATACAATAGACATGCCTTTGGCTTGGAAGTTCCCAAAATTTGATTGTGGGAGAGCCCACTGCATTCAAAGTCATTCATATATTATTCTGAGCTGCTTTGCTGGAGTACTGATGTCTCAGTACCAAGTTTGCACTATAAAATCCACAGCCTGACTATGGGTGAGCTGTGAATGTACATGCATGCCAGACTTCTCGATAATTTCTGGTTTATGTTATTGGAAGATACGTTATTGGAAGGACATACTCTTGATGTAAACATCCACCTTCTGTGCTGCAGCCTCTTGTGTCCTGACAGAGTAACACTCCTGTGTGATGGCTACAGCCAACACAGAACAGGGTGCCTGGAGCTGGCGGAGGTGGCCAGTTGAAAGGGTTAACGTGGGCCATGTCTTTGTGCCAGTTTTATCTACCCAACTAATGCTGGTACCAGATGTACCAGTGTTATTTCTTTTACTAGAATGGGCTTTTTTTTTCCTTAAGTTTTTATTTTATATACTGAGGACACTGAAGTCTTGTTTTGTTTTGTTTATGTCAGATTCCGTTCTCCAAATTCTTTCTCTCCAGTCGGGGAAGAATCCAGGATAACCAGCATCCTATCTGGTTAGACAAGGCAAGTTTTCTATAGGCTTTTTTTGTCTGAAATTTCATTTGAAAAGGCAATATAAGGAACATACAGCTGCTTTGTAAGAAATTCATGATTTCCTTTAATGGAAAAAAATGGGGGGCAGGGAAAGAAAAAAATGTGAGGATGATTCAGTGATTGACAGCATGAAAATAATGTTTTAAACCAGAAGTTGAGGCCATAGAAAGCAATATGAATGATCTGAAGAAGGTGGATTAGCTACAAGAAAAAATATGCATTATGGCAGAAAGTTCTTATAAAAAGCCTAGGTTTAAATATAGCTGATGTCAGTATTTGGAATATATTGTCATTCAAAGTAGTAAATAAAAACAAAGTTGCATATGGGGTGTATAAAAATATTCACTAGGAGTTAAAGGAACAAAGCAGTACTTGATCAAACCATCCTACACTTAATTTTTGTTGATGGTTACTTTATGCATAGTATTTCACAGTAAAAATTATGCACTTAATGTAATTTTACAAACATATTATTCTAATTGTAAAGTAGTGGCTAAGAACCTTGCATTGCTATTAAACTCAGTAATTAAGTTTCATGCTTTTGAAAATGCCTAATTTGGTGCTTGGACACTGTACAGAGTATATTACTTATCTGGAATGATCCCTTCCATCCTTAGATCTTCATCTTTCCTACTCACGAAAGAATTGTAACTGACTTTATAAATATATTTTCCTAAACCAAATCACGATGAAACTGGCTGCACACAAACTCCCAAGGATAGAAATAAGTGCAGTGTTGCTTTAGGCTCTGGCTGTTTTAAACCAAGGGCTCAACTCAGTAGTAGAAAGGCAAATGTGAAGCCATTTCCTACTGTCAAGTGTTGAAGCCTTAAGAGATGCTGCTGCATTTTTAACAAATATAAGTTTAAAGTAGATGGCCATGAATTGTTTGTAAAATCTGGAAGTAGGAGGTACAATTGAGTTTGATTTAACACTACAAATATTGTATCTTTTAATTAGATTTGTACCCTTGGATTCACAATTGGAGATAAAATAGATGGTCCATTCCAGCTGGAGATAGATTTTATTGGCCTGTTAAATGACAGAGCTCATACAGAAGAATTTGCCTATGAAACATATGACAAGAACACTCCAGTCTAAGGCGGGCTGGCATCCTTGGGGACAATCTCCAGGTATTTGATTAAGTTTTGCAAAGTATTTCTTAACATGGGGCTTGTAACAACTTGAAGACCCTCTGTAAACATTAAAGAGATAAGTATATGAAGTGTGACAGCACTGATATCTTCAAGCTCCTGAATACAGAATCCTGGACTGTACGGACACAGACTGGTATAGAGCACAGGAGGGGAGTTGTGATGTGTTCTTACAGAGTAGTGAGTGTTCAAGAGGTAAGCTTTGTCTTCTGTTCTGACCTCTACCAAAATAAAAGTATTTCAGGAGCTAAGCATAGCTATTTTTTATACAACATTTTCATTTTCTACATTACATGGTTTGTTGACAGTTGTAAAACACTCGCATCTGCAAGTGTGATCAGAATTAATTCCCTGAGATCGGCTGCTTAAGTGTGACTCAGCTGCTGAAATTTACACTGAGCAGCACCCGAGGTAGAAGAAGCAGAAGTATTTCAACCTTTAGCTTTGGCTCCTCTGGCTAGCTAAAAAAAGCAAAATCCGCCACTGCCAAGGTTGAAACAGTAGCCAGGCAGCAGGCTTGGCTTTTCCTTATTTGCTCTTGAGAATAGTCCTATGGTATTACAGTACTAAGGCTGGTAGAGAGCAGTAATATGCTGCAAGGGAGGGGCAGGAGGAAACCCCAGCACTGTCTACTCCCTGAGGGGGCACAGCTCAGCTTGATTAGCTTAGTAAGGGCAGAGCATATCACACTTCTGATGTTTGCAATTAGCCTAATTCAGCTGTGCTGTAAAGAGTCACAGCCTCAGCTGGTGGCACAGAGGCTCAGTATCTCCTTTTTTAACAAGTCTAGTTTTCAGTAATTCAAAAAACACTTTACAAAACAACTGCTGAATGGTTTTGTTTCATCTGTCACAAATTTAGTCTAATCAAAGCACTGCCTTCCTCCACAGCAACCATGTTTAAGTATACTTTACAAATATTAAGTGTACCAGTATTTTATACTTGAGATCACAGTAGGACAAGCTGAAACAATATCTTGTACTATCCTTTTCCTTTTGTACTGAATTCAACAGCTTAAGTGCAAGAGAGATGAAGGTTATTGCTTCTAAAGATACCAGACCAAACAAGCTTTCAGGAAGGGGGAGGCAGGCTCATTAGCAAGAAAAACTTGGCACAGAAAGACATGGAGTAGCAAATACGAGTGTGAACAAAGCTAGTGCTACACTAAAGAATGTTATATGTAGTACACTAGATGACAGAACCAGTGATAAACAGGATATATATACAAAATATTTCTTCCCCACTAATAAAAAAATTGGCTTGTTCTTGACACATCAACATATATTTGTTAGGACACTAAATTCAGTGAAAACATTTATTTGCTCAATAGCTGAGATTACAACTGGTAAGTTACATTTCTAGTTCTATCCACAACAAATCCGGGCAGTTTTTAATGTATTTTTTTAAAAGTAAAAGTAACAACTACTTTTAAATCTAAGATATTGAATATGCCTCAACACTACAACCTCTTCTAAGCATCACAGAGATAAAAAGCAAAAGTATTTTGTTGACATCTGCTATTTACCATAGAAAGTAACTAAGTAACCTTAACTGTTCAAAGCATTCAGTTGGCAATTTGTAAGTTTCCAGTTGTGATTGTTTTTAAAATAAAGTAGCTTATAATTATATTATGCCATAAGCTTTTAGTTTTCCGGAGAGCTTGCATATTTTTCTTATGTCATAAGCATGCAATTAGAAATGCTGAATAATTGCTGTAACTGTTAGAGAATTTAAGGATTGGTCTAGAGAAGAGGCATCTCCATCTCCTGTAATTTACCAAAGGAACATTTTGAAGCTTGCTATACAAAACCTGCATTCTAGTGGGCAACAAACACTTAAGTCTCAAGGAGGCTTCTTGAGCATCTTTTTTCCACGTACATTTTCTTTTTTAACATGTTTTAGTTAAATTAGTTAAATGAAAACATTATGAAGCAACAAGAGATCGTTCCACGCTCCTTGAAGTTTAGAACTCTGATCTCATTGGAGTTGATCACAGAAGCATTACACTCAGGTACATGACAAGGTCTCATTAATTGCTCTCTACATTCCACTAGCTAATAGCAACCTGAACCATACACAGACAACACAAGTATTTACACAAGAGAAACGGTATTTACAGTGATCTCTCAGATTCCTCTTGTCCTAACACACAGATATTCCTCTACGGTTTCCAAGAGTCTGAGCCTTCCTCTTTTTTCTCTCTTGCTCATGTTTCTCACGCCTTTCTTCCCTAAAGTGGAAAAAGAAGAGAGACAGACCATATCAAGTTATGTTAAAGGCAGAAACACAAGCAACCAAAGGAATTGGAAGCTGACCAGGGCTTAATGCTTTTTTAATCAGTGTTCTGCATTTGCCATAGACAGAGAGAACAGTACTATTTTGGGCTGAACCCAAACATTGAGGCAAATACTTCTGCTTAGACATACAGGTCTAATATTCAAGGTAGTAACATGTCAGTGTTCACAGATTCTTTCAAGGTGAAGGTAAATCTCTGAACTCTAGAACTGATACCTTTTGTGGAAAAAAAAGTAAAAAATTAAGAGTAACCATCCTTGTTAGCCTTTGTGATATTGAAGTCACTGGAAACAAGTATAGCTTCAATACACAGAGGTATTCTTACTTCCACTGCATATGTAAATCCTAAGGAGAAAGAGTCATATTATTTCAAGTAACAGTGTTCATAGAAAGACTAGTGGTGTACTAACCTTGTCTGGAGACGTGGCTGTTTGTAATCTTTTTTACGTGAAGAGATATTGCTCCCACCAGACTTATTGAGGACAGTGTTTTCTTTAAGTTCTCCCCATGGTTTAAGTCGTCCTACAATTTAGGAGTAAAAAAAAAATAAAAAATAAAAGAGACTAATTTACTGGTTTAGCAACTGCATACTGAAGTTCTTATGAATTTTATCCTAGCCTGGTTTTTGCTGGTTGACATTAAGATGAAATGCCATTTCAAGGTGTATTACCAGTTTCACAAGCCCATTCCCTGGAAGTACTCCTTCTAAAAGCAGTAACAGAAAAAAACAGTAGTAACAAAAAAGCAGAACTCACCACAGAGCTCAGCTTCTCAAACAACAGTGCACTTCAAAAAAATAAAAGCCTTATTATAGAAGGAATGTTTCCTATTTCTTGTACATAACATCATTCAGCAGAATACAAGGATGCTTATTCTTGTATTTATGGGCTTTTAGTATAACTGGTGTGACCAACACAAGCTGCACAGGAACACCAGTACCTTTATGTGGCTGATACCGAAGTGGCCTTGAGAGACTTGCTTTGAGATCAAATGTCTTCTTTGTGCTTGTGGGTTCTGCAGATTGAGCTCCAAACTTGAAGGGGGTGATAACTACAAAAGGCATCACAATATCACAGTTATAGCAGCAAGGGCATCACTGTACGCACAGAAGTTGAAAAGTTGAAATGACCATACAATTATCAAGACCAAAAAGCCATTAAATGCTACTGTCTTCTACCTCTAGAGTTGCACAAATGCAGCTCACTTGAAATTGGGAGTTTCCAGGACTGAAAAAGGCAAGAGTTGTAAAGTATTTGCCATAATTGTACTACGCAAGAGCGTAAAAGAGCTTCATCTGCTTTTGTAATCCTTCTGAAAAAAATGTGTTTCCTAGCCTCTATGTTTGTGTGGAACCAAGTGTTTTTCACATGGAACAAAGAAGCATTCTTTTGGAAAAGGTCAGCCTCAGATCAGCATAGATCTTTGCTTTTCCCTTAAAAACATGAATATTGTTACAGAACAAACCAGGCAGCTCTGGGTTCTTGGACTGTGCCGATAGCCGTGTGATGCTAAAGGCTGGATAGGAGAGCTGTGCTGCTGCAGAGATTGTTAGTAATCAGAAGACTCCTGATTTTTCTTAGTTTTAGTTCCTGAGTAAAGTTGCTGAGCCTGATAACAGGTTGTCCTAGAACACATCTAGAAAACTAACACATGCTAACTCCTCAGGGAGAACGATATGTCTGAGAAGGTATCAGGAACTACTGTCACCACAGACAGGGTCTCCCTGTATCTGCTGTAGGAATCCTTTGCTATGTAATTCCTAAAGGTCTAAGATGATTTTCTATCCTCTTTTCTGTAGGTAGCTCAGTACCATATGTTTAAGTCTTGGCACCCAACCTTTTTACTCAAACCTCTGAAAAACAAAGGAAACCAATTACTGCAGTTTCTGAAAAATCAGTCAAATTAAAGAATTAAGTTAAAATCTGGGTCTAAGTGAGTTATTAAAAATTTACATAATAATTTGCCAAGATAAAAGTCTTGATCTGAAAGAACCAAATATTCACCATCCACTTTACCCTTTGGTGCAGTCACATCATTATTTCTTGCATTTCCCTTGCTGTTTTTCTGACTTATTAGTTTGCAGCTCTTTTGAGTATCAGGTGTGCAGATTTCCTGCATGTATGGAGACATTCTAGATGGAGTCTTGGTAAGAGAGCGTTTGTGCTCATTATCTTTTGTGGCTTCTGAGAACCTGAAAATAATTAGAAATATGAAGACAAGTTGCTTACATTCGTTGTAGGTGACTAAACATGCCAGAATACAGAAGGTTCTGCATTCTGCTTTTCTTACAGGTAGAAAGCTTTACCATTGATAAGACATTCACAGCTCATGCATCAACTGCACTAAAATGCCTTGCTGATATGACAGTTTAAGTTATGAGCCATCATCAATAGCAGTAAGGAATATTACAAATTACAAAGAACTCACTTTTTTGTTATTTTGGAGAGCAAATATATTTGGATGCAATAAACTAGTAAATGTCATCACTGACAGATATAATTTAAATTTGGATGCTGTAGTAAAGCATTAGATGTCACTATTGTTAGTTGTAAAATTCAAATTAAGAAAAACTGAAAGAAAATTAACTAATAACACTAAAACTCAAAGATCTACAAGATGAAGAGGCTCAAAATTTTAGTCAAAACACACAGGTTACCTGCATACCAAGACACACACCTGCTGCTGTATGTGTATATACAAATTTTTAATGTGTATGTGTACATATATATAAACATGTGAAAGAAAATTCAAAATCTTTCATGAAGTAACACCCTCATCAAAAAGATACTAAGCTAAAAGTCTGCAAGATTTGGAAAGACGGTGAGTAAACGTTCAAGAAAACAATGTTTTGTGGGCTAGCAAGTTTACAATGAAGTACACCCTGCAATATCCGCTTCAGTGCATCTTTGGACCAATGGAACAAAAGCAAATCCTAAAAGTGTTTTGGTTCACATATTGATAAGAGTCAGTGAGGGCTGCAGTGGAGACAAAGATCATCCAACTGGGCATTAGAAGCAGAATGAATATTTTTTCGTTTATTGTTACCTACTGAAACCAGGGTTTTTAAAATAGAAACAAAGCTAGTAAGTTTATAAACTTGGTTTTGACCTTTGAAGAGCAGAAGACCTGCATTCCAAAGTCATGTAATTATATATTACTAGAGATCAATATTAGAAGTGGCATTATTTGACTTCACAATAATACCACATACACATATTTAGCAGCTATAATCTTGGCATGCAGAAGTTGAAACGTGAAGGTCAGAGAAACGGACAATAACACAACCAAGACCAGAGAAAAACTGTGTATTGTTAACAAGGGGAGAACCTCTAATCAGAACTTCAGTCGCTGTGGAAAGT